>OY992879.1:133814745-133820067 GCA_963921405.1 Cepaea hortensis | reverse complement strand
GCCATTGCTTTCTGAGCGGCCGGCTCAGTATCCGCAAGTCACGAGCGGGGGTCGAACCACCTCAGTTCTCGCTCCGCTGCGAGACTCTGCGTGATAAACGGGATTACAGAGAGAAAGTGTTGTAACCCCACAGCCAGAGAGACCGGCCTATGCTTGATAGGACAGAATAAAGGAGCAAAGAAGATGGCTGATGGAGCTTATAAGGAAATATATCTACGTGAAGAACACACAGAATGCCCAACCATCACTGCCTTGTGGAAGTTCGTGTAAGAACACAGGCTAATTCAACAAAGCCAGACAGAAAATGTGGACAAGCAGAGCCCACGAGCCCAGGAAGTCAGTCTGCCTTTGGGAGCGGGAATCGAGAAAAGAAATCTCATCGGTCAAAGTCGGAAGTTTAGTTTAGTTTAGTTTAGTCGACGGATCAACATCACGGCACACGGTTTAACCCGTAAGTGCTCAGTTTTCCTCCTAACTCAAACCTGAGTCTGGAGAAACTCAGCTCAATGCACGAACTCCGTTGCATCGGCGAGGATCCTGAAATACTTTGGGTAGATTTTTAACTCGAAGTTTTGCCCGGGCAGCGCCGTTAGGCTACTCTTTTTCGATTTCTAACTGCCAAGGGATTTTTTACGTGCGCAACAATACACACGGGCGTCCGATCTCACTACCCAGAGACCAGGGGAAATTTTATTACTGGAAGTCGAGGTGGATTTTTTAAATAAATCCCGGTACTCGCCGGGGCCTGAACCCGGGACCTCCAGCACTCAAGGCGGACACCATACCTCGAGACCACTCAGCCCTCTTAAGTCGGAAGATGTTGGCCCAAGTGGCACGGGGCTAGCAAGAGGACACCTATGCACTACAATGGATGTTTACATTAGTTTACTTTAGTTTAGTTTAGTTTAGTTTAGTTTAGTTTAGTTTTGTCGACGGATCAACATCATGGCACACGGGTGTAACCCATAAGTGCACCGTTCTACTCCTAACTTCAAGCCTGAGTCTGGAGAATCTCAGCCCAGTGCACGAATTCCGTAGCACTGGCGAGAATCCTGAAATGCTTACTACAATGGATGCTATGCATAGCATAGCAAACGTTTATCGCAGAAGAAGAAGAAGAAGAAGAAGAAGAAGAAGAAGAAGAAGAAGAAGAAGAAGAAGAAGAAGAAGAAGAAGAAGAAGAAGAAGAAGAAGAAGAAGAAGAAGAACAACAACAACAACAACAACAACAACAACAACAACAACAACAACAAGAATAATAACAACAACAACAACCACATCAACAACAACAACACCAATAATAACAACAAGAAGAAGTTCAGACGCAGGATCATAACATACCTATTTATTTTATTTTTTGTGGGAATCTTCAACATAGTGCTCTGAAGGTCGGTGGTTTGTTTTCGGACTCTATCAAGTGTTTAGATCTGAGGTTCAGGGTAAGGGGTATAATGATGATGTGGGGCTCGCTGGGAGATATTTTTAGATTCTGGGTTCGTGAATTATACTTAGGCTGTGTAGTTTAGTTTCGCGGAGGGCATTGGTGGTTGTCGCCGGAGCAACGGAGTTTGTGCTGTGTGTGGCGCTTTCAGCAGGCGGTTAGCTATCTGCAGAAAGAGACTGAGTAAGATGGGGGAAAACTCGGTGCTATAAAATTCAATCACCTGTCCTTTAGCCCAATCCCCCTTTTCATTTTATGGAATATTACAGTCAGCTTCACGAAAGTCTACTTCAGATTCTCAGCTATATTTCTGGTGGCCACTTTCTGATAAGAGATCCCGCTCCTGAGTTAATTAAACCAGGCCACGTCTCACATTGGTCAAGACATGGTTGTTTGAACGCCTTCACGGCGAGAACCGCCCACAGACTTGTTCCACAGTTTGGTTAAAGTTGTAAGAATCTCCATGCCCGTCCATAGGTGTGGAATTCCAGCAGCAGTCTGGAACATTCTGTGGGTTTCTGAGCTTGTAGAGGGAAAGAAAAGCTTTGCAACAAAATCCCCGTGGAAATGTTAATAAATCGGGAGGAAAGTCTCCACACAATCTTTACTCCGATAGAAACTACCTGAACGTTAACGCACCGAAATTAAAAGTTAATACATGACGGTCTTCTGGAGAATTTTCAACCAAGCAACCAAAACATCAGCCAACTACTTGTAACTGGTCAATCAATTGCTCAACCGACTAACTAACCAAATCACGATATTGGTTATTTGTAAAGTCTTACTTTTCAGACAAGGAAAACAGAATGCTGCAACATTGAGGGTTCGAAAGCCGCCCATAAGTCAGTTGCATTGTCAAGGCAACAAACAACAATATTTATACCGTTAGTGAACAGTTTAAAAAAAACAGTTAGTTGCATATCCTTTACAGGACGTTCGCAGTCAACACCAACGTATTTTGCTGTTGTTGATGTCTTGGCAAGTTAGTGAACAGTACAGGCGACTTTACTAGCACACGACGGAATGACATTGTTTAGGTCGAACACATTTTTAACAATCTGGAGACAGATATTGTTTCTGTGACGACTGTTGCAAATACCTTCGGCTGCTTGCATACCAACAATTGGAAGAAGCTAATGTAGGTAGAACGTTATACGCAACTTAAAGGAAGCGACAAAAAGCGTTCTTTGTGCATATAATCAGAAGAGAGGCACTGGAAATCAATATGATGACTGGAAAGATCAGCTGTAGAAGAGACAGAGACAGAGGCAGAACAAGAAACGTGTCGCTGGGTGGTCCAAGACGACAGAATTGACTTGATCCAGGAGATCAAGGACCTGGATTTCTGGTAAGAAATGAGCACTTGCGATATTTGGTAAGGCACATGATGATGATGATGACAGATAGAAAAGGCCTTGCCCAGCTAAAGAATAGAACACAACACCAATGTGTGTGAGGTAGGTAATCTAACTTACCGGTTCGTTTTCCTCTTTGCACACTTTGTATTACTTCGAGCTAATGGGGTAGTTATTAGGCTCAGTCTCATTATCGCATTTGATTGTACTCTTTCTGTCTACAAACTTATCTAGAGTGAGCAAGATCAGTCGTTGCGCAGTTTTATTCTTTGTTTCAGGAAGTTTTGTCTTTAAAAAGAACCATATGTCTGCCGAAGATGTAGCAAAAGATGTCTGGTGCAGAACTTGTTACACTAGTATCTGTTTGTGTAGATATCGGTGGTAATGGTCTTGAGTTAGTGTTGGTGGCTTTCTGACTGATTTGACAATTCTTTTCTTGTGGTGGTATGGCACATCCGTTTGTTCTTCTATTGCTAATTCCTTAGCTAGTCGATCAGCTCTCTCTCTTCCCGGCACTCCACAGTGATATGGTATTAATTGTATGGTGACCTTACGCTGGCTGACTTGTTCAGAAAGTAGTGACCGTAGTACTGGCAATTTCACAGACAGGAGCGCCTCGAGTATTGATTTTGCATCTGTCAATGGCACCACAGGCTGTGTACCATGGTTAGTAATCAGTAATTACTCTGTTGCTATCTCGAATGCTTGGATTTCTGCACCATAGTTAAGGCAGTACTTTCCTGTTGGTACTCTGGCTACGTCCCTGGTATTATTTGAGTATTCTATGTACACACCCGCTCCTCCTTTTGTATTCAGTATTTTATGCTGACCCATCTGTGCAGACTCAGATCCATAGTTCAAATGGTTATTCTTCACCAAGGACACAAAGTGGCTATTCTGCATTGTACACATATCTGTTCGTCCTTGACAAATATTTCTTTAAAGTTTGTCTGGATTTATAATGATAATCTATGTTCCTTGTTCCATAGAGTTCTTTCTGGTATATTTTTCTGGGGGATATTAACTGGAAAGGGGGGGGGGGGGGCAGATCGATGGTTTCTTTGCGGAATTATTTGTCCTGGTGGATAAAAGTGCTTCTTTTCAACCGCCCCATAGCTTTGTTTTCAAATACGTTCTTCAATCTGTTCCGCTTGTATTAGCGTTTTCGTATCTCTGCGCTCTCTTAGTGTTTGTAACCTCCCGATCTTCCCCATCTCTACAATAAGGGTTTATCTCATACCTCCTGTAGTGACTCTAAGGGCTTGATGTTTTTACTTAGTCCAGCTCTTGTAATGTGGATTTTTATACTGAACACTATACCATGGCACAGCACTAATTGTCTGCGGCAGATCTAGTGACACTATCAGTTGTCTGGGACAGATCTAGATACACTACCAGTTGTCTGGGACAGATCTAGTTACACTACCAGCTGTCTGGGACAGATCTAGTTACACTACCAGCTCTCTGGGACAGATCTTGTTACACTACCAGCTGTCTGGGACAGATCTAATTACACTATCAGCTGTCTGGGATTGATCTAATTACACTCCATCTATCTGGGACAAATCTAATTACACTACCAGCTGTCTGTGACAGATCTAGTTACACTACCAGCTGTCTGGGAAAGATCTTGTTACACTACCAGCTGTCTGGGACTGATCTAATTGCACTCCATCTATCTGGGACAGATCTAATTACACTACCAGCTGTCTGGGACAGATTTAGTTACACTACCAGCTGTCTGGGACAGATCTAATTACACTACCAGCTGTCTAGCACAGATCTAATTACACTACCAGCTGTCTGGGACTGATCTAATTACACTACCAGCTGTCTGGGACAGATCTAATTACACTACCAGCTGTCTGGGACAGATCTTGTTACACTACCAGCTGTCTGGGACAGATCTAATTACACTACCAGCTGTCTGGGACAGATTTAGTTACACTACCAGCTGTCTGGGACAGATCTAGTTACACTACCAGCTGTCTGGGACAGATCTTGTTACACTACCAGCTGTCTGCGACAGATCTAATTACACTACCAGCTGTCTGGGACTGATCTAATTACACTCCATCTATCTGGGACAGATCTAATTACACTACCAGCTATCTGGGACAGATTTAGTTACACTACCAGCTGTCTGGGACAGATCTAGTTACACTACCAGCTGTCTGGGACAGATCTAGTTACACTACCAGCTCTCTGGGACAGATCTTGTTACACTACCAGCTGTCTGGGACAGATCTAATTACACTATCAGCTGTCTGGGATTGATCTAATTACACTCCATCTATCTGGGACAAATCTAATTACACTACCAGCTGTCTGTGACAGATCTAGTTACACTACCAGCTGTCTGGGACAGATCTTGTTACACTACCAGCTGTCTGGGACTGATCTAATTGCACTCCATCTATCTGGGACAGATCTAATTACACTACCAGCTGTCTGGGACAGATTTAGTTACACTACCAGCTGTCTGGGACAGATCTAATTACACTACCAGCTGTCTAGCACAGATCT
>OY992879.1:133614745-133809745 GCA_963921405.1 Cepaea hortensis | reverse complement strand
ATCAGACAGACATTGGGATCAACACCTTGTGCCACATTTATTGAAAGACAGAAGATCAAGAGTTTGGCTATGTTAGAATACAACACCAACAACTACCATTACTGGCCTTACATCAAAGATCATCTGCGACGAGACCAAGAGGACGGCCAAGAAGAAAATGGATTGACGACGTCAAAGAAATTGTACAATCACACGGAATGACACTATCCAGTGCCGCCCACCGGGCGCTGCAGCGCAAATTATTCCTCCCCACGACGCTTGACGGCAGAAGTGGAAGATGATGATGATGATGATGATGATGATGATGATGATGATGATGATGATGATGATGATGATGAATGTTGTATGTTATAAATTTCCAAGTGTTCATTGACAGAAAAAACGTACCCCACCCTGGTCTACATTACACCGATTACGTAACACTTTGTTTGAAGAGTAATGGTGTCCCTATCACATACATCTCTGGACAGATGCAGCCTTGGGCAGGAAAGCAGTTAGGAAATTAACTGGTCATCTCACCTCATCATCATCATCATCATCATCATCATCATCATCATCATCATCATCATCATCAACAAGTGCTGTGCCGAATGGTGTAGACTTCCGTGTATCTCTAGAAATCTTGTAGTTAAAGGCGTCGCAGTCAACCCCGGAATTTATTGGTTGTTTGTAATTTATTTAAAATGGTAGTCTCCGTGGCGATGTGGTCAAGTCGTCTGCCTCGTGCTCCGAAGGTTGTGGGTTCGATTCTGGGCTACTTCTTTCGGTTCACGAGTGTAATTTTCTCAGAAACTCCTGGGGGTCGTTGCTGGAGCTGCGGAGTTCGTGCTTTGTGCGACGCTTCTGGCAACCCGCCCTGCAGAAAGAGACTGAGCCATATTGCATAATACCGGTGGAATGAAATCGATCCTCTCGACTTTTTAAGAGACATTTTTGTAATTTATTGGCAAGTTTACGTTCTGTAGTTTGCCATTGCTTTTTGAATGACCGGCACTCATACCATTGTATGAAAACAATCGCATGGCGGTCTGCTGCTAAATCGCTCTTGGCTAGGTTTGGAACGCGGTATGCGGGATTGTGAATTGCGTTCGTAACGCCTTCCCCACAGCCCCGGTGGATATTCCTCTTCTTCTGCGTTCATCCGGAGTTTTTTTTCGGACGTGATTGCGTTGTGCCTGTTTACAGCAGAGCTGTGTTCTTGCGCCGTTAGGCCGACAAATCCGACTTCTGCGGGCATTTGTTGACCGGGTTAACCTTCCCGGAACAGCTGGTAGATATAAATGTAAGTAAAATAAATGGCCCACTCCCAAGCCTAGAGGTATGCTGGGTATATGGTGTAACCCCATATTTATATTTCTCAGTCGACAATCTATGGTTTATATAGTCAATGTAACGCCGTTACGACATTCTATGGTTTATATAATGGATATAACTCCAGCCGCCGTTACGCCCCAAAACATTTTCTGAGATCAATTATTAGATATGTCTGCCTGGGAACTTACGTCCATTTTTTTAAAAAAATCCCTACCTTGATGGCCGTTCGAATAATTACCCGCTGGACCGGCTGGCAAGCGAGCCAGCCACTGCTCTAGTGCACCCCCTGTTTAAGTATAACAAGAAAAGGACAATTTCACACACCCAATCGCACTGGGCATATTTATATAGGGTGCATTTTTAATGAATGTGCATTGTTTGAAAATATTGCCGGTCCAAGTTTTGTATTCACCCTCTGTAAAGTTCATGCACCATAATAGGTAAATACAAAACTTGCACCGGCAATATTTTCAAACACTGCACAGTCATTAAATATGCACCTTGTATAGACCAGTCGGCTCTCTGCGGGTGATGTTATCGCTATCACGTGGGTCACCTTTACTTCCCAAGACATTTCCTGGCATCAGTCGTAGCCTGGGTCGACTTAGGAGCCGAATTCAATTTGAAAAGAAAAAATTGTCCCGATACGAAATCGAACCCAAGACCATAGGCCCGGTAATGGAGTTAGTCTAGTCCAGTGGCTCTCAACCAGTGGGGAATTCCCCCCCCCCCCCCAAAGGGGGATTTTGTTTGTGGTTTCCGGGGGTGGGGGAGGTGGGGAGTGCGGGTGTGGGGAGGGGGGAATTAAGACCACAGATTTGCAGACTCAGAATCGCGCCAATATCCTGGTTTACTATTGAGCGTTTTGTTTGATGAAGCACAATATGCTGGCATTCTGATGTCCTGTATTAAGTGACAATTCTTTGACATTTTACTACACTATAAGATTAATCTATCCATGTAAAGGTTATGAACGAATATGGAAGAAAACAAGGAATTTCAGTATTATAGTTAGTTAGTTAGTCGACAGATCATCCTCATTGCACATCGAACCATTCAGTCCATAAGTGCTCGGATCCCCTCCTCAGCAAATCCCGCAACGTGTAGCGGCTAACGACGCCAGTTCTGTATTGGTTTATCAATCTTCTTTGGCTTCCTGCGTAGTGTTCTTGTTTGGCCACCCCTCTTTTAATTTGCTGCTCTCGCAGTCTGGCCATTGTTGTAGATTCACAGTCATCACTTGGTTCTCGCAAAAGTCTTACTTCTCGTAGAGCATTCAGAATGTCGGCCTGGTCCGTGGCGCGTCCGCCCTCCACAGTAGCCTCACCTGCGAGCTTGTCAGTCCGCTCATTTCCTTGTACTCCCGCATGCCCTGGCACGAAGATGAAACTAATCTTTGCCAGTCGAGACCACTCCAAAGGCAGCAACCATTCTTTTCGGATCGACCCCTCCTCTATCCTCTTGATCATGTTCATTGAGTCGCTAAGGAAACAAGCCCTAGTGAATGTCTGTGTCTCGAGCCATGTTATTGCTTTACTTACTGCCATGACTTCCATGGTCAGGCTACTTGTGGTTTCAGTGAAAGCACCAGAGTCCTCCTTCACAATTCTCTCTCCGGCCCTAGCTGTAAAGGCCCATGAGCTTCTCACATGTCGGACGACCGACCCATCTGTGTAGATGACCGCGTCACCGTCTAGCGAATTCTCGAAAATCAACGCTTGTACTTCAGCCTCAACAGCAGCCGGATTTTCATGTGTGCATTTTCTATCTAGTTGGATGCAAACTGAAAAGGATGTGCAGAAGTCTGTTGGCACTTGCACCCACTCCTCGCCAGGTTCTAAGTCCTCAAGTGAACACACCTGTTGAAGAATGTCTTCGGCTTGACCCATCCACGACCGTCCTCTTTTTAACCTTCTGCCCTTCACCTTCCTAATTTCACTTTCAGTATTATAGGCATGGTATTTTGAGTTCACTTTTATGGCTGACAATTTAGGTAAAAGGGGGGGGGGGATTCTTCTTCTTTTGTTCGCTGGACAGGGGGCAATGACATTCTGACATATAGTGAAAGGGTGAATGTGCCAAACAAGGTTGAGAACCACTGGTCTATCCACTACCCTACCCCAATATTTAACAGTTATCCAAGACTATAAATCACAGCCGCCGATCAATAGGACTATTTGCTCACTCGGGTACCGTAAACTGATTAATTGCTCAGACCTTCAATTCTTTAGCGAACTGTTTTGTTGTCGTCCGTCATTAGAATTTAGCAGGTTTGTTTGTCGCTCCCAGCAGCTCGCCTTATTCAAATTCCATGTTTTACGCATTATGGTATAGGCTGTCAGCCAACTTACGTTAAGCCGTCCTGTCTCTTTCATCTCCACCAATGTCTTCCCCATATAATTCATCTATATTTAACTATTTGCTTCGTGTATTGTTATGTCTCCCTTATCTTGTTTGTCCTGTTGGTCCCAGTGAAATAACTTTGTAATTATACTATTGTTAGGCTTCCTCAGTGTGTGCTCCATCCAGCGCCAGCGTTATTTTCCACAATTCTTAATTCTCTAGAATCTGTCAAGATCTCTCCTTATACTCGGCGTTGGTAATTCTGCCATACCATTTGAGTCCTAATATGCACAGAAACTATAAAATGAATGCAGTCTGCAATTTAGTTGAGATTGTATAGTCATTCTTGATGTTTCTGATACAAACAACAGTTCTGATTTAACGTTGGAGTAAAATATTATCGGTGTGGTACTAGTTTAATGTATTGCGTCTTCCACAAATTTTCTACTGCTAGAAATATAATTCGTATTTTAATATCTTTGTATGTTCCGTCAGCTTTGTCTAAAAACATATTGCATGTCCTTTGCAGAACGTTGTCATCAACTCAAACCCCAGGTTGGATTTACGTTCAGTAGTTTGCCATTTCTTCCTGAAGGACAAGTCAATGTTTAAGTCCACATGACCGGCGCGTGGAAGGAATTCACGAGAAGTTTACTCGCCATGGGGTTAAACCCCACGGCCACGCTAACAGCTTCAACCTTCCCCATCTTTGTTTACATTGCAAGATATATAGGGTGTATATTACCATTTCTTGAAGTTAGGTTTCACCAAGGGATATTGGGTTTTCATTTACATGATCTGTTCTCCTTATCTCTGCAGTTCCCTGTGAATTTTTTTCAACCTAATCGTTGACATCTCCCGTCAAGTGTGTTTAGCATATCTCTTATCTGATTGTGTGTGTTATAAGGAATGCAATGTCAGCGAAATACAGATCATCAGTCTGCTCTGTCAGATTCAACCGAATTCCGTTTCTGGCGGTAATTATTGTTGCTGCTCCGTGGCGAAGGTTTTACGGACGCAGTTCGTAATCCCGCATACCGCATTCGAAGCACAGCTGCGTTAGATTTTTATGAAATGGTATGGGTGCCTGTCGTTCAGAAAGCTATGGCAAACTACTGAACGTAAACTTGCCCATGAATCACGAACAGCCAAAAAATGCTGGGGTTGACTGCTACGTCCGCAAAGGGCATGCAGCTAACTTTATAATTCAGTATATATACAGAAAGAATAATAAACGTGCTAAAAGACAAACCTTTCGCACCCCTGTTCTTATTTCAAAGGTAATTATTAGTTTTCCACCAGAAAGAAGTCTACATCTCACTTCTTTGTATAGTGCCCTTATTTAGTTTTATTTTATGCTGAATCCCATAGAAGCTCATCGGTTTTCAAATGGATTCCCTTTCAATACTGTCAACGACTCGTTCTTAGTCCATAAATCCAATATAAAATGATGATCTAAGTAAATTTTTTGCTCTATTATTATGCGAAATATGGCTGGCTATCTAGTCAGTGTATCATCTGTTTGGTTGATAGCTTGCGTCTTCATTTCTTAGCTGTTTGTCAGTGGCATCTCTTAATCTCTCCGTAATGATCACGCTTAAAATATTCTCAAGTACTGACAATAACATTATTCATCCATAATTTTCGCACTCTTGCAGATCTCCTCGCTTTGACAGCTTCATCGGATATTTTTCTCTTCAGATTGCTCGTATTCATTAGGTATTCCTTGAGACTTTGCTGAATAATATGTGCAGTAATTCAGTTAATTAGTTTAAATTGGCTTTGATAGCTTCTAGTGAAGTACCAACTGTTTCAGGAGCTTTCCTATCCTTCAGAAATTTGGTAGCTTTTCAAAGTTCTTCTTTAGATCGTTTGTCGTAGTTTATATCCAATTTCACTTATGCTTGCTGAATATCTTGATTCTTTTGAAATTGCTCTATTCAGATGTTTTACAAAGTATTCATCACACCTGTTATTTTAACATACAATGTTTGTAGAAACGTTCCCTTTACTAATTTTGTTTAGTCCACTTAAATGACTATGTGTTCCCACTATTTTCCTTGCAGTATTATGAAGGTCTCTGCTAGTTCCTTTCACTTCTACTACTACTGATTTAGTTTCTAGTCCATCTAACTATTGTTTTCACCAATTCTAACTTCTTCATTAGCTTCTGAGTATATTTCATGAACTTTACCTTCAGTAGCTCTCCATCCATCATGTGAAATGCCGATAAGCGTGGGCGGTCCTGTTTTGCCATCTCACTCGATCACCAAAGTCGTGGATCAGCTCCGTGTTTCTGTTTCGACCATGCCATGTGGCCAAGCCATCCAGGTATTTGCTTTTAGGTCTTCCCCTTGGTTTCTTCCCTTCGATCTTGCCAGTTGTCACCAAGTTCTCCAATTCATTTCTTCTTATAACATGCCCAAAAAATTTTGACTGTCTACGTCTAATGTCTCTAATCAGTTTACGATCTTCATTTGTTTCTTGAAGGACGTGTTCATTGGTCTTTCTGGCTGTCCATGGTATTCTTTGCATTTTCCTCAGAAAACACATTTCTACAGCCATAAGTTGTTTTTCAGCTTGTCTGCTCATTGTCCACGCTTTACATCCATATAAAAGTAAAGGTTCTATGTAGCACTTCAACACTCTTTTTCTCGTTTCAATTGATATCTTTTTATCAATAGCTCTGGGTTTGCTATTTACACTTATCAGTTATGTGTACTTTTATTGCTGGTCAATACCTTTTAATTGAACACTCCTGCCCATGTTGTTTCACAGACTAGATAAACCACCGTTAAATCACACATTTCCATGGTTTTCGACTGACTATATACACCTCTGTTAAACCACCCATTGTCTCATTGTTCCACATGCTAGATACACCACTGTAAAACCACCCATTCTCACATTGTTCCATAGGCTAGATACACCACTGTAAAACCACCCATTGTCTCATTGTTCCACATGCTAGATACACCACTGTAAAACCACCCATTCTCACACTGTTCCATAGGCTAGATACACCACTGTAAAACCACCCATTCTCACATTGTTCCATAGGCTAGATACACCACTGTAAAACCACCCATTCTCACATTGTTCCACATGCTAGATACACCACTGTAAAACCACCCATTCTCACATTGTTCCACATGCTAGATACACCACTGTTAAACCACCCATTCTCACATTGTTCCATAGGCTAGATACACCACTGTAAAACCACCCATTCTCACATTGTTCCATAGGCTAGATACACCACTGTAAAACCACCCATTCTCACATTGTCCCATAGGCTAGATACACCACTGTAAAACCACCCATTCTCACATTGTTCCATAGGCTAGATACACCACTGTAAAACCACCCATTCTCACATTGTTCCATAGGCTAGATACACCACTGTAAAACCACCCATTCTCACATTGTTCCATAGGCTAGATACACCACTGTAAAACCACCCATTGTCTCATTGTTCCACATGTGAGATACACCACTGTTAAACTACCCATTCTCACATTGTTCCATAGGCTAGATACACCACTGTAAAACCACCCATTCTCACATTGTTCCACATGCTAGATACACCACTGTAAAACCACCAATTCTCACATTGTTCCACATGCTAGATACACCACTGTAAAACCACCCATTCTCACATTGTTCCACATGCTAGATACACCACTGTAAAACCACCCATTCTCACATTGTTCCACATGCTAGATACACCACTGTAAAACCACCCATTCTCACATTGTTCCACATGCTAGATACACCACTGTTAAACCACCAATTCTCACATTGTTCCACAGGCTAGATACACCACTGTTAAACCACCCATTCTCACATTGTTCCACATGCTAGATACACCACTGTAAAACCACCCATTCTCACATTGTTCCATAGGCTAGATACACCACTGTAAAACCACCCATTCTCACATTGTTCCACATGCTAGATACACAACTGTAAAACCACCCATTCTCACATTGTTCCACCAACTAGATACACCACTGTAAAACCACCCATTCTCACATTGTTCCACATGCTAGATACACCACTGTAAAACCACCAATTCTCACATTGTTCCATAGGCTAGCTAGATACACCACTGTAAAACCACCCATTCTCACATTGTTCCACATGCTAGATACACCACTGTAAAACCACCCATTCTCACATTGTTCCATAGGCTAGATACACCACTGTAAAACCACCCATTCTCACATTGTTCCACCAACTAGATACACCACCATAAAACAATCTAGGTCTAATACCAGCCAATCCATATGTGCTGTGCTGAAGCATGACATGGTTAAATTATAATATGCGTTTTCGCAGATGCAGTGTTTCAGTATCTGTCTTACACGCTCTTAATGCTTTCCGAGCTCGGAGAAGGAAAGTAGAGTTCAGCAACACAATCCTAGTGGAAATGTTACTCTCCCACGGTGTCTGATGTCCAGCTTCTATACCAGCCTTACTCCAACAGACGAGAGCCACGTCCATGGCTCTAAGGGAGCTGACCGCCAACATGTAGGACTAAGAGTGACACTTTTTCTACAGGATTCAACAAAACAGTAACCAACGAATATTACACATCATCATCATATGCTTTGCCAGCTGGCGTAAGTCTTCATGTCTCTCCACAGATCTCGGCCTTTGGTACTCTGGACCAACTCTGCTAATGATATTTCTCCATGCCACCGTCTCAGTCAATTCAGCGGAATTATTTCTTTTGGTCTGCCTCTGCCTCCCTTCCCCTTGATCTTTCAAGTCGTCAGGATGTTCTCCAATACCTCTCTTCTCATCACATGACCAAAGAAAGCCGTTTGTCACCCTTTTAAATGTTGCAATATAATGTTCTAGTTTCATTATACAATGAAAACATTTCAACATATGTGTTTCCAAAAATAGTGAGTTAAATTTGTATTACTTCTATTCCAGCTGCTCCCGAATGTTAAGTTAAGTGATGTATTGCTATATACGTGTTGTTTCTTTAGGCGATTTAATGTTTAGCGTTTGTTTCCTATATAAACTTAACACCATTAATTGGATGGATGAATTTGAATCCCTGTGGAATATGGCTATTTGTTGTCTTTTCTTCGTGTCGATTACTGTGTTCTATAAGTGTTCACATTAAAACTGTCTGTTCTTTAGACCGTTCATACATCTTTGTATTTATGTCTACACCAATTCAAGCATTCGTTCAGTCAACCAACCACCCTTTAGTCTCTCTCTGTTTCTCTCTCTTTCTTTCTCTCTTTCTCATTCTCTCCCTCTCTCCCCCCTCTCTCTCTCTCTCTCTCTCTCTCTCTCTCTCTCTCTCTCTCTCTATTCTTCTTTGTTTATATCCTTCTGTATATCTATCCATCCATTCAAAAGTTCATCGAAACACACACCAATGAATCAATTGATCCATTCATCCGTCTCTCTTTCTCTCTCTTTACCTCTCTCTCTCTCTCTCTCTCTCTCTCTCTCGCTCTTTCTCTCTCTCTCTGTTTATATCCTTCTGTATACCTATACTTCCATACAACAATTAATCGAAACTCGTATCTCTCTCTCTCTCTCTCTCTCTCTCTCTCTCTCTTTCTCTCTCTCTCTCTCTCTCTCTATCTCTCTCTCTCTCTCTCTGTATTTCTAATCATCCATTTAACAATTCATTCAGGTATACGACAATGAATTCAATCATCTATTCATCCATCCATCCATCTACCTACATGTTTACTTACCTACCTGTCTACCTACTAGCACATTTGCCTCCCTGCTAGAACTTCTGTCTGTCTGTCTGTCTGTCTGTCTGTCTGTCTGTCTGTCTGTCTGAAGGGCCAAATGTAAGTTAGTCAGGCATTTCCAATACGTGACACTTCAATAATATCGTTCGTTTATTCCTTCATTCCATCGGTCTGTTTTCTGTTTTTTGTACTTTCTTGTCTGTTGATATATAGACATTAAGACAAAAAAAAACTACAGACTTAGATTCACATAGACACTGCTTGATATTAGTTATTGTCACATGCCTGTGTTCAGTGGCATTAAGGTGAGTGGCCGTACAATATAAACAGTTCACGAGGTGAAAGGGCATTCACCGGAAAGAAAATATAAGGAGATAAACGGGGAAGGGTGTAAGGTAGAGGGGCTGCAAGAAGAGGCAGACAGTTGAAGCAGTGAGGTGGGGTTTGTGTGGATCATTGTGAGGAGGCATAGAATTGTTTAAAAAGACAGGGACAAAGATTGACGGGGCAGTTAGTGTTTGAACTCCGAGCTGAGAGGGAGTTGAGTCTAGACCGGACCAGGAGAAGGCCGTGGTCTGAGAAAGTGAAGAATTGTGACGGAGTTCGGAAGATAACTCCGCACTGTGGGTTCCAGGGATAGTGAGTGGAATTCGAGACCCAGAGTGGGATACTTTGAGTCAGGCCTAGAGAGAGGCTAGTATACCTGTCGTGTGGGACGATATTTTGTAGGCCTTGAGAGGCAATGTTATTCGAAGTGTTCCATTGGGATGGAGATATATTCTTAGAGAATTATTGTTCCTGGATTTATATGCTACATGTGTCTGTGTTAATTCAGAATTAAAGGAATATTATGTGCGCAAATTAACGCTTGTTCACTGACTGGTGTTTGGTGGTGATGCATCTTGGTTAATCTGTTGTTAAACATCACATTTTACAAGGACATACCCTAGACACAACCATAGCCACTCTATCTGTCACTTAGTCAACATTCACTTTGTGTCAGAGAAGATTTCTGGAGGCTTCGTCCATCAAGAACAATATAGAAATTGTTGTCATTCCGTTTATCTGTGAACTAGTCGATTAGAAAGAATACTAACATCGGAGACATTAGTCGGATGCCCAATTACAACAACAATGATGAGGGCTCTCCTGTCAAGAATAAACACCATTTTCAGCAGACAAAGCATTTCAAAAGTGTCGGAGAATTAATACAGAGTCCACAAGAAACCAGGTAAAAATATCATTTCTCACTCGGAGTGGGGAGAGTAGACGGGGAAAGACTGTCCACGATATAAACACTGGTGTTTCTCCTGTGCGGGAATTGGCTAGCGGAGAGTTCACGAAAGGCCACCACAGGTAAAACCATTGCCCACCCTGAGAGGGAGAGGGGACAGCGGGGGTTACTCACAGTACACAGACAAGGTTTTGCGCTGCTGAGAGAGCTGTCTGGAGGACAGCGGACAATAAGTCGGCGCTGTTTAGGACAGTTGTTCACGAAAAATAGACAGGCGCCAAAGGTGAAGGTCAGGTGAACTTGCGGACAGCGAGTGTGTGTGTGTACGGCGTTTTCAGAGTTCGGCGCAGATAATAAGACGGAAAGGGGCGCCAGGGGAGTTACGAGGGTAATTCATGGTTAAAAACTCGCCAGGAGGAGGGGAGTTATAGGAGGAAAGTGTGGGGAACACACAAAGGTGACAATCGTTGCTCCACAGAAAAGTAAAAGTTTCTACACGGATTATTGTGATAAAGAGAAACAGAGATGACCTTGTGAGTCAAGGCCGAGAACCAGGGAATTTGACGGTAAAATTTCCACTGAGAATAACACGTTGGGTTTCTACTGAAACTAGGATTTACGTTTAACGTCTTTGTGTGTGTGTGTGTCATCATCGGCAAACAAACCACAACAGTCATTCAGGTGCCGTCTTCGCAAGTATGAGCGCATTTCTTCACCAAAAAAGACTTGCAAAGCGGATTTAAAGCGCGTGATCATTTTCTGCCATTCGTTGATTTAACCGGGTCAGCAACAGTGAAACCATACCATCACTTCAAAGCGACAGTGACTACGCAGATAAACATTCATTGATTTTAAAGGTATTTTCGGCTCCCCAAAACGCAACGAAAACCCAATATTTCTGGCAAAACAAGAGCGTGCACATACATTATACAATCACAGGCCAACTCTACAGGGAGGGTTACCAAAACGTTACGAACTGTGAAGACACAAGGCGTTGGGATAATTACCATCATCTTCAACTTTTACACCAGTCGAAAATCGTGTCACCACGTCAACAAAAAGTGACAACGCATCAGAACATTAATTCATTGTGGGAATCTAACGTCGTAATCTTTTCAAAACAGTAGCGGACAAACATTTCCAGGCGTTTTCGGACACTATTAAAAACAAACTAAGGACTTTTGTAAGATTCTACCATCACATTGGTGGCGCCAACCCTTGTTTGCTTCTGTTGTTCTCATCGTCCTAAGTATTGTTGTTGTTGTGCGTTACGTAAATATTTGTATGTGGTCCAGTGTTCGTTATAAGTAGGATATTTTTGCATTGTTTCTCGAAATGCGGGAGACGGCGCAAAGGTGAAATTGTCTAGGTACATATTGTATGTTGTTGAGAGACAGCTGACGAGTCAGTTTGTTTTGTGCTGTGGCATTGGGTCGTCTCGACATTATACACGGTGTCCAAGTGTCTACGTCAGATCTATGTACATTATTCATTTTATATTTGTTCTTTTTACTGTTTTCTCTTTACTGTTACATATAATATTTGAGTTCTTTTGATATATGGTATTGGTGTAATTCTTATGTTAATATAGCTTCTATCTAGATGGTATTTGTCAGTTTATATTATGCCCACGGTATGGTCTTTCATGGGCATGTTTATGTCAGTGGTTTTTATTTCTATGTAATCATCCGTCTGCGTTTCACCGGCCTATGCGTCTAGCGTTTAATAGTTGGCATTTAGTGTGTATCATTCATTTGTGTATGTATATGTATGTTTACAACTATTTCCAGGAATTGCTCTACAGTTATTTGATATATATATATATATATATATATATATATATATATATATATATATATATATATATATATATATATATACGAGGGAGTATAGTTAATATTCCCCCTCACTACCTAGTGCTTATAGAGTGACAGGGTGAGTACAGAGTGATATTGTAGCACTACGGATTTACGTACACAGGGAGTGCGGGTGTACTTAGGGAAGTGGCACAAAGACTAACAGCAGAGTCTGTACATTTATAGTTGGCTGATTCACAGCAACGTGTCCACAAGTTCAAGATGCCTACTTTAATGGATTATATTGAAGCAGGTGAAAGAATAGGCCTGAAAGGTAAAGAGTTACAGGAGTATGCAGTGTCATAGTGTGGTCAAGACAGGTTAAGCACGTGATCGTATAGGACCAGACCCAAGTCTCCGCGTTGTTATAAACATACTTTATTGGCCGAATCGTTATACTACAGCACACATGATGGTAGACTCCCTGCCCGGTGTTGACATGTCTTCTCCATCCCCCTCAGTGACGTGTGTGTTCCCCTAGATACACTTCTTCATTCGTGCACACACGTTCACTATGATTTTCCCCCTAGTCAAGGAATGCGCATCATTCCTTAACTCTTTACTCCTAACCTAGTTCCCTCACTGTTACATTGCCTCCCCTTCTTAAAAGAGAATTTTTCCTTGAAAAAATCTCAACCCCCACTTTTAATTATTTAACTTTACATCTCTATCCTACAATAACAACAATTCCATTTATTTCCTAACTCAATTCTCCTATCTCCTCATAGCCAATTGCTAACCAGAGACAATAATATCGAAACTCTCTACAAAACTCGTTATAAAGTTCTCTAGAAAACTCTCTACAAAACTCTCCATAAAATTCCCCACAATACAAAAGTCTCCATAAGCGAACCGCTTTTACTTTAAAATGTCCATCCAAATTATGATTGACAAAACTGAAGATATTCCCTTATCCTTTATTTCCCCCTTATTCACATTCTCACACTCTCAGTATTCTAGGATAGACAGAAAAAACATAGTTAGATTAGATTTGGGTTGGTGCGCACCAAAAAAAAATAAGAAAGAAAAAGTAAGGAAAAAGTAAGAAGTAATCACCTTTCTCTTCCCATACATTCTCAAAACTTTATCAAAAAATAAAGTTTCCAAATTTATCTTCAGTTTCCGTCAATAATAATTGTTATTATCAAAAAAAATATGTTAATCCAAAACTGCCAGCCTTTGTATTATTCAGGTCATCAATTTCCCGTTTACCATTCCTTCAACAAAAAAAACCTCCTAACTATTATTATACTGTTAAGTACAGTCTTCTTCTTCCAATATCCAGTTATTTAAATGCCAAAACTCAACCTGGCATTCCCCCCATATTCTCCCATTAAACGCTGTTCAACCCAGCTCCTATTATAAACCTTGTATATACATTGCATACCCCACATGTAATAACAACATACCCCTCCATTACTACATATTGAGTCACTTCACTAACCACCACTTTAATTCATCTTCTAACTGAACTTCAAAGTAATAATCATTTTAAACACACTCAATAAAACCAAAACATTGTAAAAATAACCATCTAAGTTAACTTATTTTTCACATTTCATAAAACACAATTGTAGTCCCAACAATTGAGCAAACCATATTAATCCCCTCATCATATTTATCCCCACACATTAATCAATTTACACATAGATTATGAATTTCAAGACCATATTATGAGTACCCAATAATAATTTTCCGTTTTAGAAAAAACTCCACCAAGTACCTTCTTTGTAAACACAAAAATATCGTGTCTAACTTCTTCTTCTATCTGCCATCTGCAGAATATTCTACCAAGCTATTTATCTATCTCTTCTCCATTTTCTTAATAACTTCAAATTTTTTTCTATAATTGCAATATCTACATCAATGTCGCTATCCTCCCGAGGAGAGCTATCTTCTTTCATATCAGCTTCTTCATCAGTTTCTGACTTTTCATCCATTTCTTCTTCCCCGTCTGTATATCCATTACTAGCAACCGCTAATTTCTTCCTTTCTAAATCCAATCTAATTTTCCTGTCTTGCCGTCTCAACAAATTTTCAAATACTGGCATATCTTCACCACTTGAAGAACTCACTCTAAGTTTCCTTTGCCTCTTAATTTCTTTTTCTTTCTGTCTATCCAACTTTCTTTTTACTGCCTGTCTTGTATTCATAAATGGAGGTTCGATATTTTCCCTGACCGACTTTTCACTAATATAATCGTCATACATGTTATTTTCCTCTGTCATGACTGTTTTTGGTACCGTTTCTTCTTGTTCAGCTGTTGTTACTTGTTTTCCATTCTCTATAGGTATTGGATATACCGTTTGTCTGACAAACTGTCCACCTGACAATATTTCTTCGGAACAATAATTATTATTATTATTCTCTGCATTCCTTTCTTCATTATCCCGCCTTAAGTGCTCTACATGTGAACGTGCAACATGCCCTGAAATTTGATTCTTAATAGTATATGACACTGGACCTTTTTTTTCTAGAATATAGTATCCCGGGACCCAATGAGCATCAAACTTAGAGTTTTTTCTATGTTTTTTATAATATACTCTATCACCTACGTTAAACTCTTGTAAGTGTGCATTTTTATTTGCGTATTTCTTCTGTCTTTCTCTAGCCTTAATTATATTATTTCTTAACCGTACATGTGCTTTATGCATCTCTTGCAACCTTGTTTCTTGAAAATCTTCCCCCAGATATTTTCTCCTAGGCTTTAATAAATTATCAATTGGCAATATTGGTTCTCTTCCATGTACTAAGTAAAATGGTGAGAAACCTGTTCCTTCATTTTCGTGTGTACGTATCGCCGCTAATGCTATCCCCAAATAAAGATCCCAATCCATATCGTGTTCTTCTACATTTTTCGCTAGAATATTGTATAGTGTTCTGTGTTGTCTCTCATTTTTAGCATTAGAAGTTGGTCTGTAATATGAAGTCCTAATGTGTTTTATATTCCAATCTTTTACCAATTTCTCAAACTTTTTATTTACAAATTCTTTCCCATTATCTGTAAGTATTATTTGTGGACACCCAAACCTTGGTATAAATTCTTGTAAAAGCATATTTATAACTGAATCAGCACTCTTGTCTGGAATTGGATAAACTTCTGGCCAGAGACTATATGAATCAACTATATGTAGTAGGTATACATTTCCCGATAATGTTTTTGGATGAGGACCTGAAATATCCAAACTTACTTTCTGCATTGGAAATTGAGGAATATCGGTATCTTGTAAAGGACATTTGATTATCTTCATGTTTCTTAACCTACACTTTTCACACGCTTCAACATATTCATATACACTTTTGAATAAATTCGGCCAGTAATATTTACTGCTAATAGCCTTCACTAACTTATCTCGTCCAAAATGACCATTATTATCGTGATATGCCTTTAAGACTTCTTGTTCTAAATGTTTCGGAATATATTTTCTTACTCCTTCACCTTTTTCACTGATATAATATAATTGATTGTCTTCTTGTAACTCTACAAACTTTCTTTTAAAACTATTTTCCCCTGTTTCTTTCAGTTTTCTTTTTATCTGTACTATTTTTGGATCTAATTCTTGTTCTGTTTTCATATCAAACTGTTCTAAATGTGGGTCTTCTGTTCTAGGTTCAGACTCTTGATCCGATGGTAAACTCTCAAATTCTTCCCTATTTATTATGGCAGAATCTAATATATTTACTTGCCAGTTTCGATCGTCTATGTCTGGTTCAATTTCATCTTCCGTGTTTCCTGATGACTGTGGGTACGGGATTCTAGACAAAAGATCGGCGCACGTATTATGTTTCCCTGACACATATTCAACCTTAGCATTGTACCCTTGTAAATTCAATGCCCAGGTTTGTATTTTCCTATTTTGTATTGGTGCTTCTTATATCGACTTTAATGGCATGTGGTCAGTTCTAATAATGAAATTGGCGTTATGTAAATAGTAATTTAATTTTTGAAGAGCGTAGTGTATAGCATATGCTTCTTTCTCAATAATTGGCCATTTCTTTTGAGTCTTGCTGAGTTTATGAGACAAGAAATAGATTGGTCTTTCATTTTTAACCCCTGGTATTCCAGATTCTTCTCCTTCATATGGTTGAACCAAACATGCTCCTATTGCGTTGTCTGAAGCATCTGTGTATAATATTAGCTGTTTATTCAAGTCTGGATGTGTCAATAATGGTACCACTGTTAAGCTATCTTTTAAAAGTTCGAACGCTTTTTGACACTCATTATCCCACTTAAACCTAGCGTATTTTCCCGTTAAATTCGTAATAGGTATTGCTATCCTTGAAAAGGCTGGTACAAACCGCCTATAATACGCACACGTTCCTATAAAAGCACGCACTTCCTTAACGTTAGTGGGAGGAGGTAACTCTTTAATAACCTTTATCTTTTCCTGGTCTGGTTTAATACCTTCCCTATTTATTATATAACTTAAATATTTTGTTTCTGTCTTTAAAAACTGGCACTTACTAAGCTTTAATTTAACGTCATGCTTTCTTAATCTGTCAAATACTAGTCTAACATGTTTCAAATGATTCTCTACATCTCCTTTCGTAAAAATCAATACGTCATCAATATATGCCAGGGCAAAACTTTGCATACCGTCTAGTACTTCATTTATTAAGAACATATAGTGAGATGGTGCATTTTTGAGACCGAATGGCATACGTAAGAATTCGTAAGAACCCATATGAGTACAAAAGGCACTTTTCTTTTGCGCGTCCTTCGACATCGGAATACACCAAAATCCTGCCCTTGCATCCAGCGTTGTGAAATATGTAGAGCCATTAAGTAACCCCAAAATATCATCAATCACCGGCAATGGGTACGCTACATTCTTAGTAATTTTATTTAACGCCCTATAGTCGCAGCAGAACCTGTTCGAACCATCAGATTTGGCTACTATGACGACCGGAGATGACCATTCTGATTTTGACCTTGTTATTATGCCTGCTTTCAACATATCTTCTATTGCCTTTTCTACGACTTCTCTATTTCTTAATGGAGTTCTGTATGGTTTTAAACTAATTGGTGGATGATCTCCCGTGTCTATTTCCATCGTAACTGTTTGTGTCTTACCCAATTCTAAATCATTTATCGCAAACACATCTTGATTTTGTTTTATAAGTTTTTCTAACACTTCCTTATTTTCTGGCGAAGTTTTTAATTGTGCTAACAATTCTTTTTCTCTTGTTACTTTGTCTAGTGAATGTATTTGTGCTGTATTTCTTCTATATGGATGGATCAATTCATCCATTCTTACGTTCCCTTTTCTTCTGCATCCGCGTCTATTATTAATTCTTTCACTAGAGGTTTCTGAATAACTTATACCTGCCATATTTACTCTATCTGTTGCCAATATGTCACTAACGTTATGTTCTAGCTTGGCTATTACACATCCTCTGTATAATTTAATTTCTCTACCTGTGTTATTAATAACCATTACTGGAAATGTTAAACTTTTATCCAATTCTATTATTCCATCCGGAACTTCTAAACCTGGCTCATCAATTATTTCATTTTGCAATTCCGTGATTCTGACTATGTTTCCTGCTACATAATACGGGTTTCTCTTCAGTCTTGCTTGTATCAAATTAACTGACTGTGGTTTCAAATTCATGGTCGTTTTGACTCTAACTAGTGTCGACACATGCATATCTTCTTCTAGATCTACGTAAACATCTTGGAATTTTAATTTATGCAAATCAAATAAAAGTCTCACCCCATTTTTCAATAAAAAATCTCGTCCCAATATCATATTTCTATTTAAATCTTTAACCACATGAAACATATGCCTGACATTTATCCCTCCTAATTTCAAATTTATCATCGTTTGTCCTAGCACTTCTAACTTTTGTCCCGTTACCGAATGAAGATTCTCCTGAATTCTAAATATTTTACAATTTTTTAACATTCGATATAAAAATGCTTCTTTAATCACGCTAACTTGTGCTCCCGAATCCACTAATGTTCTAACTTTATATTTTCCTATCTGTACTATACATGAGCTAGGATCTACCATATTTAATGACAATTGTTTTACCTCGTCTTGTTTTTTATTTCTAAATGTTCTATTATACTCATCCTTTGGGTTTTTAATATATTGATGCCCTTTTTGGATCTTACTATCTTCCCTCCTACTGCCGACCCTATTCAGTAAGCGGGATGCCAATTTTCCTGATTTCCTGACCTTCTAAAATTTCTCTGTATTTCTCCAGAATTCCAATTTGCTGGTCTGCCATTTGCAATTCTATTCTGTATACTCGACTGAACACCTCTACTATTTTGCGTATTCGATGGGCCACTTCTGTTACCACAAAAGCGAAAAATGTGCCCCCGTTTGTGACACCCCCAACAAACCACATTCGAGTTATTTGTGTTTCCTTCCATGTTTCTTACAGTATTTCTCACTTGTCCTCTTCTATCTTGATTATATACGTTCTCGTTTCTTTGTACCATCTGTATTTCTCCTCGTCTTCCTCTCCATCCATGTCTATACTGTCCTATTTCCATAGGTTCTTCAATTCTATCTTCTGAACTACTACCTAACTCTCGTCCTACTCTTAACCTAAACCTCCTCCTCAAGCTTTCCTCTTGTATAGCGATATCTACCGCTTGTGACAATCTTGCAGGATTCTCTCTTAATAATTTAAATTTCAATCCATCTGACCTAATCCCATCAACAAAAATCCCTACTAACATCCGTTCCACTTCTTCAGCTCGTACATTCTGTCCTAAAAATGACTCTTCAGCTAAATTGATTAACCTGTCACTGTATAACTGGACACTTTCTGTGCTGCTTTGTCTAGTCTGTCGCAATACTGAGAATGCGTGTTGTGGATCAGTAATTTCAGCATATTTTCTTGCGAGATCATCTTTAAATTCTTCCCAGGTTTCACCTCCTGCTGCCACTAATTTTCTTCTTATATGGTCAGAAACTGGACTTGTACTTGTTCTGTATGCCAAATTCTTTTTCTCCCCATCTGTAGCGTTTATTAAATATGCATGTTTCTCAATAGAAATGATCCATTTCTTAAACTGATTTGCTTGACCACTAAATCTTTCAACATCACTGTTTACATTTTGTTGTCTTAACACTGCATCCAACCTTGATATTGCCCCGCCAACTCCAGTCAGTACCTGTGAAAAATCTTGGGATTCCATCCTAAATCTATAATTATCAAGCAATATACAAATATTTCAAACAATGTTAATTTCAAATTCAGCAACAATACATAATCTGTTAATTACTCTAATATTATCTAATTAACTTAACTAAAGCCTCCAATCGAAGATCCTGACGAAGAATATTCCTGTTTCAATCCTGAATTTTGATAAAAGAATTTAAATGAGCTACTGATTCAGAATTACCTACACCACATTAACAAAGGACTCTAATCAACCTCGTTAAAATGAGCAGAACAAAGAAAAGCCTCTGGATTTCTTTCCGTAATAATTTAATCGAAGTCGAAGTCAGTTCTTTCCAATTAATTCCTGACGAAGATTATGCTCGATACCAGGCTCGCAACAAGACTGCTTGTTTACTTGCTCGATTAACTGTAGATTCCCTTCAAGTAAGGTCACCTTCATGCAAACGACAACTGCTTACGACTTCAGCAAAAAAACTCAGTTTCCAACAGCCATCTGGGTTTTTCATATATATATTTCAGCGCAAACGTAATCCAGTCAACAACAATTTGATTTAAAGCTGACGCTATCCAATCTCTTATTTTCATGTAGGACTCTCGCCATGGTCAGTTTAAAGTGCTTTATCTTATAAGTTGTAGAAAGTATTGCAGATCTTGATTTCATAATTATGAAATTTGCACCATAACCTTGACTTCACCTTCAACAGTCCCACGGGTTAAAATTCATAATTTGTACTGATTTTTGATGCAGAACGGCATTACTTGATCAATTATACAATTAGCGTTGGTCAATTCTCCAGTTAATTTATAGGATTAAATATGTAATAACATCAGTCTTTCAAAAAAATAAGTTTATCAATCAAACCTTTTTTTGAGCGCTGTCCTTGAAAATGGATCTCCTTGTTAAACAGGTATACAACAACTATCAACAGGCTGCTTTCATCTGTTGCGTTTCTCAATATTTACTAACTTCCTTCTCCAGACGCCCAGACACAACAATTTTCCATAGCGGTACTCTCTCCGCGACCTCCCATGTTTCAGACTTTCACGGCACCAAATCAACCTGCTGTCATAGTGTGGTCAAGACAGGTTAAGCACGTGATCGTATAGGACCAGACCCAAGTCTCCGCGTTGTTATAAACATACTTTATTGGCCGAATCGTTATACTACAGCACACATGATGGTAGACTCCCTGCCCGGTGTTGACATGTCTTCTCCATCCCCCTCAGTGACGTGTGTGTTCCCCTAGATACACTTCTTCATTCGTGCACACACGTTCACTATGATTTTCCCCCTAGTCAAGGAATGCGCATCATTCCTTAACTCTTTACTCCTAACCTAGTTCCCTCACTGTTACAGCAGAAGCGAAAGAACAAAAGCAGACGGAAAGAGAGGAGAGGCATAATGAACGCGAGGCAAAGCGTCTACAGGAAGAGAAAGAGACGCAAGTAAACCTAACTGAAATGGAAAACAAGCGTCTACAGGAAGAGACACAAGTAAAACTAGCTGAAATGGAAAACAAACGTCTACAGGAAGTAAAGTTAGCTGAAATGGAAATTGAGAAAGAGAAGATCAAGTGCCAGATGCAAACTGAAATCGAGTTAAGAAAACTAGAACTATCTTCGAAAGGTCAAAGTGAGGAAAGCAGAAGACCGTCGCAGTCGTCACAGAGATTAAAACTGCCATATTTTACAGACCGGGACCAACTTGAAAATTATTTGGCCAGGTTCGAGGCATCAGCCAAAGCGTTAGGTATTCCAGAGAAAGAGTATGGGATGCGACTTGGCGAATTTCTTACGGGCAAGGCACTAGACACCATGTTCAATTTACCTGTAGAAGAAAGAAACAACTACACTATCTTACGTCAACGTTTGCTGACAAAGTTCCAACTAACTGAACATGGATAAAGAACAAAGTTTAGACAGTTAGTGCCAGAGACAAATCAAGATTTCACAGACTTTGTTAACACAGTAAAGAATACATTTAATAAGTGGATGGAGCTGGCAGAGGTAGGAAAAGATTTTAATAAATTAGTGGATTTAATGCTGAGAGACAAGGTGTTATCATCTTGCAATACTAATTTAGTGGCTTTCTTCGAAGAACGTAAGCCAAAGGACATAGACACAATGTCTCAGTTAGGGCAAAATTACATGACTGCACATCCCAATAGGTCGATAGGCAGACAAATTGATGAGGAAATAGTCTGTGCAGCGTATACGAAACAGGACCAGAATCCAGTTATTTGATCAAGATCAAAAAGTGTAGATTTAACACAAAGATATGAGGAACAAGAACCTAAAGACAATGGTTCCCGTGGCAACTATTTTGGCAGAGCAGGACGGTACCCATACAAAAGGGGGAATTTTCAGAGACATCCAAATAGTTATGCCGGATGTTGGAATTGTGGGAGCTGGAGACACAAAATGGCAGATTGTGATGCACAACCATCAGATGGACCAACGAACAACAGTAAAAGGGAGATCACTTGTTTCAAATGTGGAAGGAAGGGGCATGTCAGTCATCATTGTAGGATGAGGGAAACGGAGCATTCTAATGCAGCACAAGTGATTGAGACTATCAACAATGAAGATTGTAGTGGGTGCAAACCTCTTTTTGAAAAAGACGGTCAGCCAGTCTTAATATGTGGTCATACAGTGAAAGCAGGATCAGCAGTGCATGAAGGAGGAAGTCTGAAGATGCATCATGGGTTTGTTAATGATAGGCCAGCGTTAACAATTAGGGATTCCGGATGTACGTCCATCGGGGTGAGAAAGAGTTTAGTGCATTCCTCGGATTATACAGGAAAAAAGATTAGATCCATAACATTTAATGGGACAGTAGAGTTCTACCCACTAGCCATAATAATAGTAAAAACACCATATATCACTGGAAGAGTGACAGCGTGTGTTTTGGACTCACCAGTGGCTGATTTGATCATAGGAAATGTTATAGGAGTTAAAGATTGTACAGAAGAGGAAGTAGTTTATTGGGACCAAAAATATAGTGTAAGCAGTAATGAGGTAGTTACCACAAGAGGACCTAAATTAGAGAGTATAGCTGAGGTAGAAGATGCACTTGAAGTAGACACAGGAACCCAGGACAAGGATAGTACAGCTGAGCAGATGAGAATGGATCCCAAATATAGTACTAGTGGCTCCCAGAGACAAGATACTACTCTGAATAAATGTTCCCAAGGATGTAGTAGAGTAGAAAATAGTCAGTCAGGGAAGGGTAGATGGTGTTTCGAGAGGAAGAACAATGTTCTCACTCGCAGCTTTTCAGATAGCAGAACTGCACGTGGGCAAGGAGCAGTACCTTTAGCACATAGAGACCGATATACTAGAACAGCTCAGGATAGTGCATGTGCAGGGCACATAGGCATAAGGCATATGCAGCAGAAAGCAAGGTGCCAGATAAATGGGCCAAGATTGAATAAAGAGTTCAGACTAAACAGAGACTCAAGTGTAACGGTGCAATATGCAGATAGAAAAGTTGAGTTAGGTCTAAAGAGTGTTCGCGACATTACTGACCCAGGGCTAGGGATAGCAAACAGATGTTGTAATTGTAGAGGTACCATGAGTCATGGGTACATGAAAGGTAGACACAGCATCGACAGGAATCAGAGGTGGGTTAATGCAAGAACAGAACCACCTGATATAGGGTCGGTACACAAATAGTATTGTGTGTTCGTGAAGTAGTAAGAGACCTGTGGGTACATAAGTATAATGCTTTCCTATGACGTATTATTATTATTATGTGATGTAGTAGTTCATGCATTGGTACACAAGATAGAAAGTTGTTTTGTATTTATGTGTGGGGAATAGGGGAGTGTACTATGAGCATTTGATGTATTATTTAGTGTGGTAGCTAGAGTAATTTGGATTTATACTTACGACTACCCAGGCAATGTGTCTGGGTCACATATTTGATAAGTATTAGTCTCCCAACATTTGAAAACGATGTTTTCTTTTGAGGGTGGGGTAGTGTCACATGCCTGTGTTCAGTGGCATTAAGGTGAGTGGCCGTACAATATAAACAGTTCACGAGGTGAAAGGGCATTCACCGGAAAGAAAATGTAAGGAGATAAACGGGGAAGGGTGTAAGGTAGAGGGGCTGCAAGAAGAGGCAGACAGTTGAAGCAGTGAGGTGGGGTTTGTGTGGATCATTGTGAGGAGGCATAGAATTGTTTAAAAAGACAGGGACAAAGATTGACGGGGCAGTTAGTGTTTGAACTCCGAGCTAAGAGGGAGTTGAGTCTAGACCGGACCAGGAGAAGGTTGTGGTCTGAGAAAGTGAAGAATTGTGACGGAGTTCGGAAGATAACTCCGCACTGTGGGTTCCAGGGATAGTGAGTGGAATTCGAGACCCAGAGTGGGATACTTTGAGTCGGGCCTAGAGAGAGGCTAGTATACCTGTCGTGTGGGACGATATTTTGTAGGCCTTGAGAGGCAATGTTATTCGAAGTGTTCCATTGGGATGGAGATATATTCTTAGAGAATTATTGTTCCTGGATTTATATGCTACATGTGTCTGTGTTAATTCAGAATTAAAGGAATATTATGTGCGTAAATTAACGCTTGTTCACTGACTGGTGTTTGGTGGTGATGCATCTTGGTTAATCTGTTGTTAAACATCACATTTTACAAGGACATACCCTAGACACAACCATAGCCACTCTATCTGTCACTTAGTCAACATTCACTTTGTGTCAGTTATAATTAATGTAAATGAACATAACACATTGGGAACTAGAATGTTCATTTTCTTATAGCGGTTGAGGAAGTTGACCAATATGCCAATATTAAATCTGCCCCTTCCTGAAATCACAAGGAAGATGTTTTATATTGTCTAGAAGGACATAGAGCTTGACATCATCTTCATCACCATCATCATCTTCCACTTTTGCTTTCAAGCGCCTTGGAGAGGAATAATTGACGCCCCAGCGCCCGATGGGTAGCACTGGACAGTTTAATTCCGTGTGATTGTACAATGTCGTTAATCCATGTTCTTCTTGGCCGTCCTTTAGCTGTCCTAGCAAATGTACCTTGAAGTAGGGCTAGTGTTGGTAGTTAATGGTATTGCATTCTAATGAGATGGCCAAGCCATTTCATCTAATGTCTTTCAATATATGTGGCACAAGGTGTTGATCTTGTCTGTCTTATAACATCATTTCTTATTCGATCTCTGATTGTTAGGTTGGCAGCTCGCCTCAAGCATCTCATCTCACAGGTGTTGATTCGATGTTTAAAATGAGTGATCTGGTTAATGTCCAAGTTTGACATTGGTAGAATAGGGTTGGTCAAAAACTTCTATTTATTATCTGTCGTTATGCATGTGGATGTTTCAGTGTGGGTGATAGAGTCATCTTGACAACTGCTCTAAAATATGGGATAGTTTCTGAAAATCTACCAGTAAACGACACTTTTACCTTCAGAAATGTGCACTGCGTTTGTTCCCTGCATGAACTGCAACGAAAACAACTACTTACTCTGCCATAGATAACTTACATCATTTAGTAAACGTTTTCTCTTCATAATAGGCCGTCCTTCTAAACTGCTTTATTTGATCAAATCATTACGTGAAGACACAAAGGCGACAGTCTAGAATGATGTCAACCTGTCAGCTGATTTGATGATATGAAGCAGTGTCCAACAAGGCTGCACATTAGCTCCTAACCTGTCTGTATTATTTCCTGCACTTCTCATGGATGTGTTGGGCGGCGCAGAACAAGAAATATGTCCCCGCCCTAAATCGGAACGGGTGGTTGACTGGTTAACTTAACTTGTGCGATTCAAAGCATAGAGAAAAATCAGTGTGGATGAATATAAAAGTGACTTGTTGTAAGCTGATCATCATGTAAGTCACTTAGTGCCAAGAAGAACTCGAGAATTTAAAAAGACTGTTCTCTCAAGCATGCAATAACTCTGGCCTGGCAATAATTGACCAATCAGCTTCCAGATGTCACTATCACGCCGGCCATCTTTACTTCCTAAGATATTTCCTGGCATCTACAGGGTGTATTTTGAACGACTGTGCAGTGTTTGAAAATACTGACGGTCCAAGTTTTGTATTTACCTATTATGTTGCATGAACTTTACAGAGGGCAAGTACAAAACATGGACAGGCAATATTTTCAAACACTGCACAGTCATTAAAAATACACCCTATATTTTAGGCTTGGTCAACTCAGGAGCCCAAGTCCATTTGAAAAATTTGCTCAGAGGCGAATTCGCAGGCTTGAACATGGAACATATTTTTCTGTCCCATCCCATCCCATGGTAATTTACGCCTGTCTCATCCCATCCCATCCCATGGCACCTTTCCCATGGGATTCCCATGGGAATAACATTCCCATGGCCAAGCCTGCGAATTCGAACTGGTCACGACCGGGCCGGTAGGCGAGCTCGTCTAGCCTCAACTCTACATCTGAAGAAAACAGAGATGAGACATAGCGGGGAGACCGCATCAGTTATGAAATATGATAATTACTAACTGAAAGTTGTGCACAACTTTACGTAGTTCAGTTCTGGTGTCAGTGACACACTTGTCTTGGATTACATCGATAACCATATCGGTAAAGCTGTAGCCATTGTCATGAGTCTTTAGAAGCGTGTGTGGAGAAGTCAGTCTTACAGTGAAAACAAATTACAGCGTGTCCTTAGCTCTCTCTCTCTCTCTCTCTCTCTCTCTCTCTCCCTCTCTCTCTCTCTCTCTCCCTTCCTCTCTCTCTCCCTTCCTCTCTCTCTCTCTTTCTCTCTCTCTCTCTCTCTCTCTCTCCGTCTCTCACTCTTTCTCTCACTCCGTCTTTCTCTTTCTCTCTCCGTCTCTCTCTCCGTCCCTCTCACTCCATATATCTCCCCGTCTCTCTCCGTCTCTCATTCTTTCTCTCACTCCGTCTCTCTCTATCTCTCTCTGTCTTTCTCTCTCTCTTCCCGTCTCTCTCACTCAGTCTCTCTCTCTCTCTTTCTCTCTCTCTCTCTCTCTCGTTCTCTCCCTGAACCACGCATACACAGCAAGAGAGAAGACTTAACACCTTCCATTTCCGATGTCTGCTTTTCATCCTCGACACCTCTTGAAGGGCAGAGCCACTAATGTAAGTGCTCGAACACACCTGCCAAACAACAATGCACACACTTCTTGTCAGCATAGAATAAGATAGCTTGGTCATATCTACAACACCCCAGATGAAAACATCCCAAGGGATATTCGCTTGGGGTAACTTGCAAACGCTAACAGAAATACCGGGACGCCCACATCTACGATTCAAAGTCACATGTAAGAGAGACACACAAAAATGCCAGGCAAAGACACCACAAATTGGGAGGTAAAGGTTTCCGAAGCAATATGTAGACATATGCTGGAAGGGCCTTCTTGAACTCGGTGAAAACAGGCGATTTCAACACACAGAATAGACAGAACTCCAGGCCTCGCGGCCAAGGGCTTCCAGTTAATTAAGGCACATCAAACCATAGTCAGGAATGACTTTACACGGGATGCTATTATTATATGGCTGGCAAAAAGAAACACACTAACCTACACAGTTCGCGGTAACTGCTCTAGCCAGGCGGCCTTAATTCCTTAGGTTCAAGACCACCCACCTCCCCCCTCCCCCTCACTCCCCGCCCTACACCGCAAGATAAAGCCAGTAGATGAAAGTTGTTTTTTTTTTTGTTTATTTTTGTTTTGTTTTTTCTCTTTGTTTGTTTGGGGTTTTTTTGCGGGGGGGGGGGGGGGGGAGGGGGGGTAGAGACACTTATTATTATTATTATTATTATTATTATTATTATTATTATCATCATTATCATCATTATCATCATCATCATCATCATCATCATCATCATTATTTCGTAACATGCTACTCCAAAAACATTTTCCCTTTGATTCAGTTTCCATGCTATAACAATCCTCTGCCTATTCTGGTTGTCTTTTGAGATACGACGTTCGTGCTCTGTGCGAATCTTTGCGCTGGACGCTTTACGGAAAGATCCTGAACCATATGGGGTACACTCGGATCCAAGAAGTTGATCCCTTGTTGTTTAAACCCTGTTTGTCTGTATACCGATATGTTTATCTGCTTGTCTGTGTCTGTTGTCCACCGAAATGTGTGTCTGTCTGAGTATTAGATGTACATAAAGGGTGTATTTTTAATGACTGAGCAGTGTTTGAAAATATTGCCGGTCTAAGTTTTGTATTCACCCTCTGTAAAGTTCATGCAACATAATAGGTAAATACAAAATTGGACCGGCAATATTTTCAAACACTGCAGTCATAAAAAAAAAAAAAAACGCCCTGTATATCTATTAGCGCGCCAATGGAAGGATTTGTTGTTGTTGTTTTTGTTGTTGTTGTTATTGTTGTTGTTGTTGTTGTTGTTTATAAGGAGTTTTATGATGACCTACCCAGCTGTGCACGATTTGGCAGCAAACCGCGTTGCGTTGGTTTTTAAAGAATTGGTATGGGTGCCGGTCTTTCAGAAAGCAATGGCAAACTACTGAACGCAAACTTGCCAAGAGTCATAACAGCAACAAATGCTGGTGTTGACTGCAATGTCCTGTAAACGATATACAACTAACTAACTTATGATTACCCAAGCTAAACACTGGCCAAGTCTAGTATGCAAGTTCCCTTCTGTGACATTAGCCGTGATGGTTGAATTCTTCATGTCGATGCTCCTATTTGGCTAGAATTTCTAGCTGTCTGTTATATATTTTGATGTCCTTTTCAAGTTGCTCTTGGTATGTTTAATAGGTTACAATATGCTCAATGAAGAGAAGAGTAGACATATGTAGAAACGAGTTTTCTCTACATGTCTCTCCCTCTCTCACTCTCTCTCTCCTCTCTCTCTCTCTCTCTCTCTCTCTCTCTCTCTCTCTCTCTCTCTCTCTCTCTCTATTTATATATATATATATATATGTGTTTTGCATATCCTTTACAGGACACCGCTGTCAACAGCAGAATCTTTCAGCTGTATGTTGATTTCTTGGCAAGATTACGCTCAGTAGTTTGCCATTGCGTTCTGAGCTGCCGGCTCAGTTATCCCGCAAGTCACCAGTGGGGAACGAACCGCTCCCAGTTCTCGCCTGCTACGAGACTCTGCGTGATAAACGGGATTACGGAGAAAGTGTTGTAACTCCTCGGCCAGAGAGACCGGCTGTATATATATATATATATATATATATATATATATATATATATATATATATATATATATATATATATATAGCAGGGCAGGTCCTTTGCAGGACTTTGCAATCAACCCCAGCCCACGTCGATTTTCTAGGTAATTTTACGTAGCTTGCCATTGCGGTCTGGACGAGAAGTCGACGTTGGCATCCAACTGACCGGTATAGAGGATGAACATCCTACCCCACCATCAACACATGGAAAGTTTAGCAGCTAGAGAGCTCACATCCTTACTGCCACGCCGACTGCTCTATAAAACATAGACATTGAATAAATAAAACACATTCAATTCCAAACACATCTCTGGTAATAAACGTGTGGAACAAAGCCACGCCCTGGCGATTGTCATCAGGGAATTGCGCACGCGTTTATTGTGATCGCTGCAGCATCACAAACAAAGATAGTCCCGCCAAATTATTTTTATGGCATTGGCCTGCTCTATAGGGCGAGCAGACCCTGTGCAGTTATACTGCCTGTTCGCGAAATATTTGATTACAGAAGCACAACACCAACAAACAAATAGAATTTAATAACAGTGAGAGCATTTGTGGTAGAATTTTGCAGCTAAGGTTTTTCTATTTTTCTACGGAAAGGGGAAGCCAGCCCGACGCTCAATACGCCTTTATCGGCTCTTACGACACGTATGGCAGGTTATAATGTGTTATCATTGTTGCTTCCTTCGTCACGATGTTCTCCAATACCTCTCTTCTCATCACATGACCAAAAAAGTGCTCAAACTCACCTTAAGGGTTCTGGTAACACTCGGGCAGAAACTTCCTTAGTGACTTCTAACAACATGTGTGGTAAATGACACTGTTACCATTCAGTTCATTTTCGTGCCAGGACATGCGGGTGTACAGGGAAATGAGCAGGCTGACAGGCTTGCGAGTACGGCTTCTGAGGAGGATGGACGAGCCATGGACCAGGCTGATATACTGAATGCTCTACGAGAAGTATGTCGTTTGCGAGAACCAAGTGATGACTGTGAATCTATAACCATGGTCATACTGCGAAAACAGCAAGTTAAAAGAGGTGTGGCCAAACAAGAACACTATGCACGAAGCCAAAGAAGGTTAATAAACCAGCACAAAACTGATGTCGTTAGCTGCTACACTCTGGGGAATTTACTGAGGAGGGGATCCGAGCACTTATGGACTGAATGGTTCGATGTGCGATGAGGATGATCTGTCGATTAACTAACTAACTAATTATTCCGTGCTTTCCCTTAACGTCATAATAGCACACTCTGACGTTGATATGACACATACTAGGGGGGAAAAACTGAGAACAGTATAACTAGAAAAGCCTTTATCTGGAATCTACAAGGCAAAAGACATAGAGGAAGACCTACAAATGCATAGGGAAAAGAAGCAGAGACACATGAATATGGTGAGAACATGGGCAGAGATGCACGGGACAGGTCAGGATATGACAGCTTGCAGAGATTTGATTTAGGGCCCATGGGGGATAATAGACAAAAGAAGAGGAGAGAAAATGCGTCTTTCCTTTGGCAACATGCGGATGTGAATAATGCACCATCACAAAATTACAGCACAAGAAAATCGCGGCTTTGTAACTTAACTGTTCAAAAACACTATTGGTCTACCGTAGGTCAAGAAAGAGAATTTAAAAAAAATGACGACAATTTAAAATATTTGATGTTTCGAGAATGAAATATCTTGGCTATGTTGAAAGCGTTGAGTCAAGAACCGATATCACAGCGCGCAGAACAGTGCTCCGTCCTCATTTTCAACAAACCAGTACTAATGGTATCAGTTGCAATCTGATTATTTGTTCGTCTGGTCTTTTATCTGAGAACTGAGTGTGGGCCAGATCAGCTTGTCATTTCCTGTTGCACAATTCTCCCCAGGCAATAATAGTGTATCTGTTCTTCCGTACTATACACATAATCCCAGAAGGCACTGACCACAGCAGTCTTATAGTGCACCAACTGCCCTTATAGCATCACTGTGTTCATCTGCACTGTGATATCAAGTGCTTAACATGCTTGACATCCTTAACAACAATATTGACAGCTTGAAACACAATGGCATGGTTATTGTAATTTCTATCACACTTTTAAGGTTTCATTAGAAGCCCTCTCGTAGTTGCTGTGCTCTTCTGGGAGGTTCGAATACCATCGTTGTCACTATAGCTTTCAATTTTAATAGTTCTAGTTGTTTTCAAATCTTTACTGTGTCCTCTACTTCTGTAAGCACCAATAACTACCTGCGGATTTTTACCAAGCTACTACTTTTCTAAGATTCCCCAACAACAGATATATGGTAGATTATGGTGTTTCTTATATCAGCATTTGGTGTGGGCGACGTTATCCCATGGGTGAAATAATTAGCTTTATTTTCTGCAATAGCCCCCCCCCCCCTTCCGCCCCGCCCCTCCTATATTTGTACATTAAATTTATCTATAAACACGGTCTTTTAGCATTTGTAAAAGTGGCAAAATTTGCCTCCGGCAGTCACGTAGTATTTTACTGTGTTAAACATATATGGAAAGTACGTAATCCGATGACAGATCCTTTCGTATGGATTGTGAAATATCAATTGTTGCAGCAAAGATGAGGATGATCTGTCGACTAACTAACTAATTAATTATTCCGTGCTCACCCTTGAGACAACTAAGACAGCACATAATCAAATTGCCAAGTATTTTCTGGGGCTTATAGGCATTTCTGGTTGGGAAGTTCGAATCCCAAAATGGTAACTATAGCTGTTAATTTGTATGTTGCATAGTATGTCATCTAATCTCTACTTCTTTCTTCTGCTTTTATAAGTACCAAACAATACTGGAGAATGTGTTTGTATGGTGTCTTAGGGGCGTTATATGTTCCGCAACAATGGGTATTTCTATGTATTGATTACCACATAATGAACTGGCCAAACATGCCTCTTTTATATGTTCGTAATATACTGGACACAACACTACGGTCTTATGTATGTGTGTGTTTTTTATTTGTTCTATGCTGAGTTAGTGCAAAGTTCTGAGACCTCTGGTATTGTTGCAATGGTTAGATACGAATTCTGGCCGCATTACATAGATGTGAGTTCAGGTGTCTGATAGACCTGGCTGATGATGACACCATTTCTAAAGGTGAGGAGTTGGTGGTGCGTCGAAGTACACTTTAAACACTGATTCTACAAACAAAAGATTGCAGGATTTGTTGCCAGGCTTATTTCGCTGCATTTCGTCAGGCGCGTACTGTGGCGTTATATATCTTATGAAGTGTATCCATGAATGATACTTAGACAGCAATACTTGTAATACAGTCATTGATATCGTTTAATTGTGAGGGATGTTATCCCCCACGGTAATCGAACATTTAAAAATAAGTCTTTCTGTTTACACAAACTTGGTTTGCATGGCCTAATTGCTAGAGTCTCGGTTTATTTGGGCAATCGTTTAACATACAATACACGACACGCCATTTCTTTATTAACTTCATGGCCGTAATTTAGCAGTTCAGAGATGACCGACCCCCCCCCCCCCCTCCTCCCCCCCCCTCCCCACATCAAACTAGTATATGTTCGGTTACTTGATTTGCTAATTATCGTTCCTTTCTACCGATGTAAGTTGCTTGACACTCACGCTGGAATTGATAAATACATTTTAATTTTGTGTTAGTGTTTTATTTGTGACCAAACTACGTTGTCTTTCTCAGTTTTACTTCCTTTCTCTTAACCCTGTTCACTGATGTCTTTGGACCATTTTCTGTGCCTTTATATCTACTGGGTACGCGGGGCTAGCCCCATATGTCTGTAGTCCAGTTGTGCAACAGGCACTCTACAAATAGTCAGTCAGTCAGTCAGTTAGTCAGTCAATCAGTCAGTCAGTCAGTCAGTCAGTCAGTCGGTCAGTCAGTCAGTCAGTCAGTCAGTCAGTCAGTCAGTCAGTCGGTCGGTCGGTCGGTCGGTCGGTCAGTCAGTCAGTCAGTCAGTCAGTCAGTCAGTCAGTCGGTCGGTCGGTCGGTCAGTCAGTCAGTCAGTCAGTCAGTCAGTCAGTCAGTCAGTCAGTCAGTCAGTCAGTCAGTCAGTCAGTCAGTCAGTCAACCAGCCAGCCAGCCAGCCAGCCAACCAGTCAGTCAGTCAGTCAGTCAGTCAGTCAGTCGACAGATCATCCTCATTGCACATCGAACCATTCAGTCCATAAGTGTTCGGATCCCCTCCTCAGCAAATCCCGCAGCGTGTAGCGGCTAACGACATCAGTGATGTGTTGGTTTATCAATCTTCTTTGGCTTCCTGCGTAGTGTTCTTGTTTGGCCACACTCGTTTAATTTGCTGTTCTCGCAGTTTGACAATGGTTGTAGATTCACAGTCATCACTTGGTTCTCGCAAAAGTCTTACTTCTCGTAGAGCATTCAGAATGTCAGACAGGTTCATAACGCGTCCGCCCTCCACAGTAGCCTTATCTGCGAGCTTGTCATCCCGCTAATTTCCTTGTACTTCCATATGCCCTGGCACGAAGATGAAACTGATCTTTGCCAGCCGAGACCGCTCCAGAGACAGCAACTACTCTCTTCCGATCCACCCCTTGTCTATTCTCTTGAGCATGCTCACTTAGTCGCTAAGAAATCATGCCATAGTGAATGTATGTGTCTCGAACCATGTTATTGCTTTTCTTACTGCCGTAACTTCCATAGTCAGGATACTTGTGTTTACAACAAAAGCACCAGAGTCCTCCTTCACAATTCTCCCTCCGACCTGAGCAGTAAAGGCCCATGAGCTTCTCACATGTCGGACGACCGACCCATCTATGTAAATGACAGCATCACTGTCTAACGAATTCTCGAAAATCAACGCTTGTACTTCTGCCTCCACAGCAACCGGATTTTCTTGTCTGCAATTTCTGTCTCTTTGGATGCAAACTGAAAAAGACGTACAGAAATCTGTTGGCACGTGTACCTACTCCTCGCCAGGTTCTAAGCCCTCTAATTCGACAAGTGACCACACCTGTTGAAGAATGTCTTCGGCTTTACCCATCTATTTCTACGACCTTCCTTTTTTAACCTGCTGCCCTTCACCTTCATAATTTTACTATGCAGTGGATGTTGTGTGTTTGCGTTAACTATGAGGTAGGCACGTGCTCTGCAAATTTGTATTATGTCTTCAATGGTTGGAAAATCAAGAAAGTAGCGCATCGCCCTGCATGCTGTATCTCTTGTACATCCAAGAATAATGTGCATAGCTTCGATCTGTATCCTTTCCATCCTTACTATCTGCTTACGACTGAGAGTCAGGATCGTCATCGCATACTCATAAACAGACATGACCAGCCCCTCGTATAGAAGACATAGATAGCACTGCTCACAGTTTGCTGCCGCCATCACCCGCATCGCAGCTAAACTCCGCTTGGCCTTTGTTATCACCTGTTCTATGTGCTCATTATAAGCAAGGCTTCGATCAAAACGTATCCCCAGGTAATTCATTGCCTGCGTTCTTTCCACAGTCTCTGAACACAGATTTACCGTTAGTGTTGGAGTGTTGGCAATATGGTTATTCAAAGAGAACCATGTCACTGTTGCCTTTGTTGGGTTGACCATTGTCCGAGCTTCAGCACACCAAGTACTTATGCAATTGAGTTCGGGTTGTAGTTAAACAGCAACCTAGTTTCCATCCAATCAGTCAGGTCTTAGTCAGATATGACTGAGCTACCGTATAACAGTAGACGGTACTACCTGGTTTCTGTTAGCACCGAACGTTGGGCGGCGCTTACCAAACCCGACACCCCACATTGTGCCAACGGCTTCGGGCGGAAGAGCGCAATTGGGAGGGTACAAGCCTTACCCTGGTGCGAGGAAATGCAAGCTAAAGACAAAATTGTCATGGCAGGGCAGACCAGGCCCTAAGCCTTGGTTGGCGACTGGTCTAGGATCGAAGCTCCGACAGGCGGACAGTTAGAGCATTGCTTTGCTGATCCGGCAGCTTCTGCAGCTTGTCTTGTTCCAGATGTAGGGGTGTTACCTTTCCTCTGGAGTGAACTAGGCAGGCCGAGAGAGGGATCATGCTGCATGGGCAACACATGATCTCTATATTTTAGCCCAGGATTTGTGCTATGGAGAGGCAATAACTCCATCCCTGGTCTTAACTGGTCTCGGAATCAAAGCGAGAGGCAACTGTTACGGGTTATAAGTCCTTGTCAGTTGGCGTAGACATGGGGCGCCACGCGTTGCCTCTGACGGTGGGAGACACATATAGGTGTCACTGATCAGCTACCGCCCGCCTCAAGCTGGGCAGCCCCCAGCCAATTGGGTGGTGATCCGCCACAGCCTGCCTGCTTCAATGGGTGCTTGGGGCTAGGACAAAATCTGAATCGCAGGCTGTAAAACCAATGCACCAGGTACAAACAAAAATAAAAATAGAAACCTCAAGCTACGGCTTGCAACCTGGAACGTGAGAACCATGTGTCCAGGATTTTCCACTGACTTGACAAATATTGACGATGTGAGAAAAACGGCTGTGATTGATGCCGAACTCAATCGTCTTAACATTGATATTGCTGGCCTGCAGGAGACTCGCCTCGCTGAGGAAGGGTCACTCAGGGAAAACAACTACACCTTTTTCTGGAAGGGTAGAGGGCAGGCAGAAAAAAGGCAACACGGTGTGGGCTTTGCAGTGAAGAATTCGCTACTGGGAATGATTGAAATTCCAGCAGGAGGAAATGAAAGACTATTGTCCCTGCGCTTGGCAACCTCTTGTGGGTTTGCCACCATTATTACTGCATATGCACCGACACTCGATTCCTCTGATGATGTGAAGGATTTGTTCTATGAGGAGTTAGACTCCGTGATCAAGGCAGTTCCAAAATCTGACTACATTTATATGCTCGGTGATTTCAATGCTCGTGTGGGCAAGGACTCGAGTTCATGGCCAGTGTGCCTTGGAAAATACAACATCGGTCGCATGAATGAAAATGGGCAAAGGCTGCTGGAGCATTGCACCAGTAATGACCTATGTATTACAAACTCTTTTTTTAAAACAAAAGAGATGCATAAGGTCACATGGAAACATCCAAGATCCGGCCATTGGCACCAGCTGGACTTCATCATCACACGGAGACAACATCTGAACCATATATATCATTGACTCGTAGTTACCACAGTGCTGAAGGGATACGGTTGTTGCAAGGGTTAGACTGAGACCAAAGAGAATCTACACAGCTAAATACAAATCTAGCCCCAGGATTAATATTATTAACACTCATGATCCTGAAAAGTGCTTTCAGTTTCAACAGCAACTTGAAGACGCTTTCACTGATACACCAGAAAATTGTACAGTAAATGAAAAGTGGGGTCAAATTAAGGAAACTCTTTATAAAACTGCCGTAGGGGTTTACGGCACTGTGGATCATAAGAGGCAGGACTGGTTTGCGGCCAACAGCGAGACTCTGCAGCCCTTGATTGATAAGAAGAAGAAAGCTCTCTTAAGAAACAAGGAAAGACCAACGCGTAACACTCTGAGTGAGCTAAGGCAAGCTAGGAAGGATGTGCAAAAGGCTGCCAGGCAGTGTGCAAATGATTATTGGATCAAGTTATGTGAGTCCATTCAAATCGCAAGTGATAAAGGAGACATAAGAAGCATGTATGAAGGAATAAAGAAAGCCTGTGGTCCAGTGATCAAAAGAAGTGCACCATTGAAAACCTTGACTGGAGAAATCATCACTGACAAGAAACGGCAGATGGACAGATGGGTAGAGCACTATTTGGAGCTTTACTCAAGTGAGACCAAACTAGCGGATGATGCCCTCAACGCCATAGAGGCTCTACCAACTCTTGACCACCTGGACACACTTCCCACCATAACAGAAGTTAAGTGTGCTATAAATGAACTTGCATCTGGCAAGGCTCCAGGTAAGGATGGGATTCCAATAGAGGTTATCAGGAGTGGGCAAGACACACTCACTATACAGATCCACCAGCTAATAGAGCTATGCTGGCGTGAAGGACAAGTCCCACGGGATTTCAAAGATTCAAGCATCATAACACTGTACAAGAACAAGGGCGATCGGAGCGACTGCAACAACTATAGGGGTATCTCACTTCTGTGTATTGTTGGAAAAGTATTTGCCAGAATTGTTCTGCGCAGACTTCAAGTCCTAGGAGATCAAGTCTACCCCGAATCACAGTGTGGCTTTCGACAGAACCGGTCTACCACTGATATGATATTCTCATTGCGACAAATGCAAGAAAAATGCCGTGAACAGAATCAACCACTGTTTATTGCCTTCATCGACCTCTGTCAACGTGTTGGATGTCTAGGGATCTAGACTCGGGCTCAAAACAGGCAACAATAACTCCGTTAAACATAATATAGCAACTTTAATGAACGTTAATATACAGTGCGTTGGCGCAGTGGGTTTAACAAGCTCGCACTGAGGCGTTGCATATCACAGAGGTTTAACATCACACATGATTGTAACAAACATTCTAAGCAACTATCTAGCATATGTCTATGACCCTAAATCTATATGGGTCTAAACTATTAAGTCCCTCTAAGGCAGGCCCTGTTGCCTCTCCGATGTCCCGTCTGTCTCTGCCGATTTACCCGTGTCGCAATCCGACACTGGTGGTAACTCTGTTCGAGTTCCTCGTGGACCCCGTAATAGGCGGGCCACATCAGTGTCCACGGGACAGTGGACTCACTGACCAGTCCTTCGAGAAGGTTCTGGATTACTCTGGCCTTCGAGTGACTTACTTCTTTCCCTTTGTCGGGAGTTGTAGCCCTTGGCTAATATCTATTAACTCATGTTGGTTTTCCCGTACAATGTGAGTCTGTGACAACCTCACAAAGGCATTTGATTTGGTCAGTCGTGAGGGTCTGTTCAAAGTACTAAAGAAGATTGGCTGCCCACCAACTCTTCTGTCCATTGTGGAATCGTTCCACACAGGCATGAAGGGTATAATCAAGTTTGATGGTGCAACTTCTGAAGAATTTGAAATCAAGAGTTGAGTTAAGCAAGGTTGTGTACTAGCTCCCACCCTCTTTGGAATATACTTTTCACTTCTACTGAAATATGCATTTCGTGATCAGGATGGTGGTATATACATTCACTCACGCTCAGATGGCGGCCTCTACAATGCTCAGAGATTGAAGGCTAAGACCAAAATTAGGAGGGTACTGATCAGAGAGTTGCTTTTTGCAGATGATGCTGCAGTTACGACCCACTCTGGGGAAGAATTGCAATGTCTACTATCTGCATTCTCCAATGCTTGTTCTGAATTTGGTTTAACAATTAGCAAAAAGAAGACACAGATTATGTCACAAGGTGCACATGGGGTACCATCAATCTTTATTGACGACGCTGAACTAGAGATAGTAGACCATTTTACATATCTAGGATCAGTGGTTAATAGCAAATTATCCCTAGATCAGGAAATCAACATCCGGATTGGTAAGGCAGCAACAACAATGAACAGGTTAAGAAAAAGAGTCTGGGATAACAGGAAGCTTACTGCCAAAACAAAAGTCCTTGTCTATCAAGCCTGTGTCCTTAGTACTCTTCTCTATGGCAGTGAAACCTGGACAACTTATTCACACCAAGAGAACAATTTAAACAGCTTTCATATGCGGTGTTTGCGAAGAATTCTTGGTATTAAGTGGCAAGACAAAATCACAAATACTGAAGTATTGGAAAGATCAGGTTGTGTGACAGTTTATTCCATGCTCAGTCTTCGTAGACTTAGATGGATAGGACATCTTAGGAGGATGGATGATGGTAGAATACCAAAGGATATCTTTTTTGGTGAATTACAGATGGGTAAGAGATCTCAGGGTCGGCCTCTACTACGATACAAAGATGTGTGTAAGCGGGACATGATTGATACAAGCATTGATAATGCACATTGGGAGCAAGTCGCCGCTGAACGTGTTGCATGGAGGGCAAATATCAGAAATGGAATAAAGTCAAAGGAGAAAATTATTGCAGAAAAGTCACACACCAAGCGTTTGAGACGTAAGATGGTGCATGATGGTGGAAATGACCACGTGTTCAGATGCACCCACTGTGAACGGACATTTACAGCGCAAATTGGCCTTATCAGTCACACTCGCTACCGCCATAGTTAAAAGTTATCATGCCTTTTTAAAGCACAAACTATCGTCTGTCAAGACGGCAAGGTGCCAATGGAGTTTCCATCCTTACCCTGACGATGCACTAAAACATCGTCGGCATATGACAATGTCCTCCCGGGTTCGGTGATCTTCTCGCTGGTGATACTCACTGTGTAGGCGTTGAACAGTACCGGAGATAATGGTGATCCCTGTGGTAGGCCAGGATATATTGTTGTTGGTTCCGAAGTCCAAATGCCACATCTAAATACTACTTTCCGATGGAAGAGGGCTGCAGCGATCCAACTAAGGAGGAAAGTACTTATCTTGAGTTCACGAAGCTGAAGCATTAAAACATCCAATGGTACTCTGTTATACGCGTCCTCAAGATCAATCGCTGCAGGAAAGATTTCAATGCATGAGTGGAAATCTTCATAGACATCATGGGTAAAAACTGCTGCATTGGTCCAGGTTTCTGGTTTTGTACGGTACACTCCCAGGGTAGGTGGGAAAATACCTTGCCTTTCCAGCTGGCTTGATATTTTTCTGGCAATTAACTTCTCCAGCAGCTTGCCTATTGTATTCTGCATGGTTATAACTCGATATCCCTGAATTTTTGTGTGATCTTTCCCAGGCTTCGGCAAGGGAATCAGACAGCTGTGTAACCACTCCTCCTTGATGCTAGCACTCCCTATACTGTTGTTGTACATGTCTGCTAGTTTCTCTAGCTCGTTGTCGGTACACCTATTGATGTCGTCATATCTTATGCCATCTGGCCCCGGAGCGCTGCTTTTTGATCGTCGAAGCACATCCTTGATTTCTTTCTTTGTCACTGTCTTCCTCCGAAATGTTCTGGGCCTTGCACCTGTCTGAGGTGACCTCCTTGGCCAGATTTCGGCTTCTCATGTCTGCCTCGTTGCTCTGCTGTAGATAGCGTTCGAAGAGGACTTTGCCCTTGTTCTCGTCAGTCCTCTGCCAGATGATGGCAAAGGCACTCTACAAATGTCGTGGTCAATATCGCATCGACCGTCTTTACTTCCCAGAGCATCTCCTGGTACCCATGGTTTAGTGGATTGACCTGGAAGCTGCCGTCACTATTGATATGTTGAGTTGAGTCGAATTTAGTTGAGTTGAGTCGAATTTAGTTGATTTCAGTTGAATCAAGACTCAAATCACAGCACTCGGAACATTCCCATACGTGCTCCCAAAACTAATGGTGCCGGATGCGGTCGATTGAGTGCCCGTCTGACCTTTCCTCGGAGTACTGAGCGTCGCCCAGATCCACTATTTATGTATAGGCTTTTAATGTATTTATTATCAAACCCACATTTTGCTTGGCAATAGCAAATTGTCACTCCAAAACCGTCGAGCAGCGACGGGTGAAAGAAAACCTTAGGGAACTTAACTTGAAGTTTCTTAATCTTCCTCTAAGCGAGACAAAATCTTTCTTAAAGTCAATGCCAATGCTATTGTCTCCACAAGCTATTTCACCAGTCTAACGAGCCACTTCCAGAAATCCATCTTACAGACAGCAAATAACCCCTGGAGTCACTCCGTTCATGTCGTGGCTTTATTTCTCTAACAGTCACGTGCGACAGCTGTTCTTCCAGTTGATTTGTTAAGACATCATGCTATAGTTACATGTTAATCTGTCAGTTATATTATGTACATCATGTGTTTTTTACGCCTACTCTTTATGACCTACAGCAAGTTAGTAGTTAGGCAGGTAGGTCAGTAGATAGAAGGTAAGTAAATGGTTTGTCAGTAGGTAGTAAGTAGGTAGGTAGGTAGGTAGGTAGGTAGGTAGACCTAAGCTATTAAGACAGGAGGTATGTAGGTAGGTGAGAAAGTGAGTAGGTAGATTGGTAATCGGGTAGGAAAGTAGGTAGGCAAGTAAGCAGGTAGATAGGTATGTAGGTATGTAGGTAGAACTAAGTGATTAGATCAGAAGATATGTAGGTAGAAAGCTAGACAGGTAGGTAGATAAGCAGGTAGAAACGTAGGTAGGTAGGTAGGTAGGTATTAGGTAGGTAGGTAGGTAGGTAGGTAGGTAGGTAGGTATACGTATTATGTATTTGCGTGTTTATATTCGTGGACTTGTTTATTTGTAGCATCCCACTTTGTATCCAGACGAACACTACGCCGAAGATAGCAGACACTTCGCGTGCTCTTCAACATAAATGGCTGGATTCGTGAAGGGAGAAACTACAGGAATAATGCATTTGTGCTATCGGCGAGAACGAAAACAGTTGAGACAGATTTTAAACACTATTACACGTTGATCCATTACATTAACTCGGCCGGTTACATCAAAGCAAACCGTTTCAATTTGCAACATTAATAAATTAGCACACATTTTAGGCGGTGCAAGATTTGGAAATAATCAATTTTTATTTCTCTCCCTTCCTCTCTCTCTCTCTCTCTCTCTCTCTCTCTCTCTCTCTCTCTCTCTCTCTCTCTCTCTCTCTCAATCTCTCTCTCTTTCTATCTGTCTCTCTCTCTCTATCTACCTGTCTGTCTATCCGTACGGTCGACCACCTGTCCCTCTACCCGTTCGTCCCTCTCTTTCTGTCTATCTACCTCTTTGTAAACTTCTCTCTCCTTCTCTCCCTCACCGTCTCTACACCAATCTGCACTCGCTCTCCCCCGCCCTCTCTCTTTCTCTCTCTCTCTTTCTTTCTTTCTCGTTCTCTCTTTTACTCTTTCTTTCTCTCTCTCTTTATCTCTCTCTTTCTTACCCTTTTCTCTCTCACCCTATCTCTCTTTCTCCCTCTCCCTCTTTCTCTCTCTCTATCTCTCTCTCTTTCTCTCTCTTTATCTCTCTCTTTATCTATCTCTTTTACACCCTTTCCCTCTCTCTCCCCCTCTCTCCCTCTCTTTCTCACTCTCTTTCTCTCTCTTTCTCTCTCTTACTTTCTCTCTCCCCGTCTCTCTCTTTGTCTTTCCCTCTCTCCCTCTCCCGTCTCTCTTTCTCTTTCTCTCTCTTCTTTTCTCTCCATCTCTCTCTTTCTCTCTATTTATCTTATTTCTCTCCCTTCCCCTCTCTCTCTCTCTCTCTCTCTCTCTCTTTCTTTCTTTCTCGTTCTCTCTTTTACTGTTTCTTTCTCTCTCTCTTTATCTCTCTCTTTCTTACCCTTTTCTCTCTCACCCTATCTCTCTTTCTCCCTCTCCCTCTTTCTCTCTCTCTCTCTCTCTTTATCTCTCTCTTTATCTATCTCTTTTACACCCTTTCCCTCTCTCTCCCCCTCTCTCCCTCTCTTTCTCACTCTCTTTCTCTCTCTTTCTCTCTCTCACTTTCTCTCTCCCCGTCTCTCTCTTTGTCTTTCCCTCTCTCCCTCTCCCGTCTCTCTTTCTCTTTCTCTCTCTTCTTTTCTCTCCATCTCTCTCTTTCTCTCTATTTATCTTATTTCTCTCCCTTCCCCCTCTCTCTCTCTCTCTCTCTCTCTCTCTCTTTCTTTCTTTCTTTCTCGTTCTCTCTTTTACTCTTTCTTTCTCTCTCTCTTTATCTCTCTCTTTCTTACCCTTTTCTCTCTCACCCTATCTCTCTTTCTCCCTCTCCCTCTTTCTCTCTCTCTCTCTCTCTCTCTCTCTCTCTTTATCTCTCTCTTTATCTATCTCTTTTACACCCTTTCCCTCTCTCTCCCTCTCTTTCTCACTCTCTTTCTCTCTCTTTCTCTCTCTCACTTTTTCTCTCCCCGTCTCTCTCTTTGTCTTTCCCGCTCTCCCTCTCACGTCTCTCTTTCTCTTTCTCTCTCTTCTTTTCTCTCCATCTCTCTCTTTTTCTCTATGTATCTTATTTCTCTCCCTCTCTCTCTCTCTCTCTCTCTCTCTCTCTCTCTCTCTCTCTCTCTCTCTCTCTCTCTCTCTCGCTTGATTTTTCTTCCCCGAGTAAAAATTATTAAGCTAACAATGTCAAGCAGAGTTGTAATGACTTGAGTCAAGAAACGGCATCAGAGCACTCGATACATTCCCATATGTGCTCCGTCATCATCGTCAACAGCAAGCGAAAAGTCCCAGTACTAATGGTACCATTCGCAATCTGATATTGTGTCCGTCTGGCCTTTCCTCGAAGTACTGAGTATCGGACAGACCCCTGGTCACTTCCTACCGCGCCATTCTCTCCATGTAATGATGGTGTCCGTGGTCTCCGGTGGCGTTAACGTTGCGGACGCCATTTATAATTTTCGCTTACCCGAGTTCGAAACAGTGTGATTTGGCAGCAGACCATGTCGCGCTGATTTTAACGTGTTGGTATGGAAGCCGGTCGTTCAGAAGCAATGGCAAATTACTGAACGTAAAACGTGCCAAGACATCAACAACGGCAGTAAACTGCTGGTGTTGACTGCAACGTCCTGTAAAGGAAATGCAACTATAACAATAAACTGATGGTGTGTCTGTCATTCCACACTATACATATGATTCGAAAGAGCCCTGACCACAGCCTTATCATGCACCGATACACCATCAAACGGTGCAGTCTCGGCCGATCTGTCCGCCTGCTCATTTCCCAACACACCAGTATGTCCTGAGGAAAAGACCCAGCATGTGCTCCTTATCTTTGATGTTTGAATTGAAACATGGCACTCCACACGAAGCATGCCAGACTTCACTCTTCGCAGGATGCCATGTTCGTCCGTTACAATCACATTTTATGTAATTAACATTAAATACATAGTCTCAGGGAAGGTTAACCCTGAAACAAATGCTCTCAGAAGTCGCATGTGTCGGCTAGGCTAAAAGACGCAAGTATCGCAGCTCTGCTTTAAACAGGCACAAAACAATTACGTCCGAAAAACCACTCCGGATGAACTCAGAAAAAGAAATAAATAGCCTGTATGTTACTGGAATGTGAACATATTTCTTAATTTATTATAGAGAAGTATCCTACGGGCTCAGCCACTTACGTTTCCTCCTTTTCTGCTCGTCAAATTGCTCATACTGTCGCGCCCGGAAGTCGCATTGTTCTTTTGTTCCTAGTGGACTAGGTGCGGGGAAGGTAGATGTTGAAGTTAACTATGGATGTCATTGTTGGTCGTACTTCCTGAGGTATGTGTTTATCCATATTACGACACTGAGTTATAAGTATAGTTCTGTTAGAGGACATTTCATATCCGGAAGTTTATCATATTCTTGGGAGTGCGGACAGATATAAATTATAATATCCGCATTGCTGAAGTTTATGATGGCTGCATTGCCGAAGTTTATGATGTTAGCATTGCTGAAGTTTATTATGTCCGCATTACTGAAGTGTACGATGTCCGCACTCCTGCAGTTCACAGTGTACGCATTCCCAACGTTCTTGAGCCTCGTATTCTCGAAGTTCGTGATGTTCACAATTCTGCGATACATGATGTTCACACTCCGGAGCTTTGGTACGTCATCTTTCATAAAGTACTTGGTGTCCAAATCCCAGAAGGTTATGATGTTCACACACAAGAAGATATTCTGCGCTCGTAATGTCACACACTGAGACACACAGTGGTACATAATGTAACAGCAGTATGCACATATCTTTAAGATGGCTTTTCAACCAACCAATTAAATACACAAACAACCAACTAACCAAATAACTAACAATCTAATTTCACGCAAGCTATTGTAGTCCATGGTTCAAATGGTTCGAATTTGCTTAGGGCGATTTGATTTGTGATGGTGTGTGACGTCTGCTGTTTAAAAACAATGGCCAACTCCAGAAAATAAAATTACCTTGTACATCACAAAGAGAAAATAAATACTGGGGTTGACTGCAACCTCCTTAAACTAACAAATAACAATGATAGACGATTACCAAGATTATAAGATGAAATTCTAGAACAAGATCACATGACACAGCTACTGTTTTATTCTCACGTTCACAATCACCAGCCATTTTAACCAATACCTGATTTATGCCTTATTTTTTAAGTTTGCCAAGCGCTGAAGAAGCTGTGATTCAATTATTAGAGTCGGCGTTTGTGGCGATGAATCGATCAAAGATAATAACATTCTCACGAAATCGTTCATACTGCCTCGTCCAGAAATCGCATTGTTCTTTTGTTCCCAGTGGACTCGGTGCGGGGAACTCGGAGATAGATGCGGAAGTTAACAATGGATGTCATTGTTGGTCGTACTTCCTGAGCTATGAATTTATCTAGATTGTTACGGCCATTATAACTAGAGTTCTGTTAGACGAGTTGACAATCTGTTGGGAGAATTGTAATTTACTACTGTATATTTTATACTGTTTTGATTATCTTGGTTGTTATTTTATTTCCTGAAGTTTGTGATAGCCACACTACTGAAGTTTATGATGTCTACACTCCCGAGGTTTGTGATGTTCGCAGTCGCGCAGTCTATGATGTTCGTACTTTTTAAGTTTATGGTGTCCTAATTCCTGCTGCTCTTTATAGTCTGACTCCTAAAACTCATGATGTTCCTACATTGGCAGTCCATGATGTTCGCACTTTTGAAGTTTATGATGTCCACATTCCTGCAGTTCCTTATAGTCTCACTCCCAAATTTCATGATATCCCTATATTGGCAGTTCATAATGTTCGTACTCTTGACACTCCCACAGTTCATGATGTCTACATTTCCACAGTTCATGATGTCCACATTTCCCCAGTTCATGATGTCTACATTTCCCCAGTTCATGATGTCTACATTTCCCCAGTTCATGATGTCTACATTTCCCCAGTTCATGATGTCTACATTTCCCCAGTTCATGATGTCCACATTTCCCCAGTTCATGATGTCCACATTTCCCCAGCTCATGATGTCCACATTTCCCCAGTTCATGATGTCCACATTTCCCCAGTTCATGATGTCCACATTTCCCCAGCTCATGATGTCCACATTTCCCCAGTTCATGATGTCTACATTTCCCCAGTTCATGATGTCTACCTTTCCCCAGTTCATGATGTCTACCTTTCCCCAGTTCATGATGTCTACATTTCCCCAGTTCATGATGTCTACATTTCCCCAGTTCATGATGTCTACCTTTCCCCAGTTTATGATGTCTACATTTCCCCAGTTCATGATGTCCACATTTCCCCAGTTCATGATGTCCACATTTCCCCAGCTCATGATGTCCACATTTCCCCAGTTCATGATGTCCACATTTCCCCAGTTCATGATGTCCACATTTCCCCAGCTCATGATGTCCACATTTCCCCAGTTCATGATGTCTACATTTCCCCAGTTCATGATGTCTACCTTTCCCCAGTTCATGATGTCCACATTTCCCCAGTTCATGATGTCCACATTTCCCCAGTTCATGATGTCTACATTTCCCCAGTTCATGATGTCTACCTTTCCCCAGTTCATGATGTCCACATTTCCCCAGTTCATGATGTCCACATTTCCCCAGTTCATGATGTCTACATTTCCCCAGTTCATGATGTCTACCTTTCCCCAGTTCATGATGTCTACCTTTCCCCAGTTCATGATGTCCACATTTCCCCAGTTCATGATGTCTACATTTCCCCAGTTCATGATGTCTACCTTTCCCCAGTTCATGATGTCTACCTTTCCCAAGTTCATGATGTCTACCTTTCCCCAGTTCATGATGTCCACATTTCCCCAGTTCATGATGTCTACATTTCCCCAGTTCATGATGTCTACCTTTCCCCAGTTTATGATGTCCACATTTCCCCAGTTCATGATGTCCACATTTCCCCAGTTCATGATGTCTACATTTCCCCAGTTCATGATGTCTACATTTCCCCAGTTCATGATGTCTACCTTTCCCCAGTTCATGATGTCCACATTTCCCCAGTTCATGATGTCCACATTTCCCCAGTTCATGATGTCCACATTTCCCCAGTTCATGATGTCCACATTTCCCCAGTTCATGATGTCCACATTTCCCCAGTTCATGATGTCCACATTTCCCCAGTTCATGATGTCCACATTTCCCCAGTTCATGATGTCCACATTTCCCCAGTTCATGATGTCCACATTTCCCCAGTTCATGATGTCCACATTTCCCCATTCATGATATTTTTTTAGGCTCGCTCCTTTGAACTTAAGCCTAGTCCACACATGCCACTTCTAGTAGCACTGGACTGCATTTTGCGTGTGGATTAGCTTTCCCTATTAGTGTCCCTCGCCATCAGGCAAACCCATTCCGATTTCAGATGAACTTGTAATTTACGTCCCCAAGTCAAGGACGAGAAGCCAACATTTTAGTACAACTGACCGGTGTAGGTGTTCAACCCTCTATCTCAGCATCAGCACACCGGAAGTTTAAGAACGAGCGTTCTTATCAATTCGACCATTCTGACTTCTCCCAGTTCAAGATGTTCGCATTCCTGCATTTTATACTCTCTAATTGTACTCTCAAAGCTCATGCTGACCACAATTCAGAGGTTCATCTTGTCCTCACTCTCAAAGCTCATGCTGACCACAATTCAGAGGTTCATCTTGTCCTCACTCTCAAAGCTCATGCTGTCCACAATTCAGAGATTCATTATGTCCCCACTCTCAAAGCTCATGATGACCACAATTCAGAAGTTCATTATGTCCTATCTCTAAAAGTTCATGATTTCCACAATTCAGAATTTATTATGTCCTCACTCTCAAAGCTCATGCTGTCCACAATTCGAAGGTTGATTATGTCCTCACTCTCAAAGCCCATGATGTCCATAATTCAAATATTCATTGTGTCCTCACTTTCAAAGTGCAAGATGTCGACAATTCAAAAGTTAATCATTTCCTCACTCTCAAAGTTCATGCTGCCCACAATTTAAAAGTTAATCTTGTCATCACTCTCACAATTCACGATATCTGCACACTTGAAATTCATGATGTTCGCTCACACTCAGGCATACTGCTGTGATTTCCCACACGGAGGAGACCCAATGGGACATAATTTAATAGCAGTATGCACATACATGCTCGCGGACAATCAACACGAGAAAATGTCTTGGGGGTCATGACCAAAAGGAACACGCAACCCCCACTGAATTATCAATCAACAAGATAAATGGATCAATGCGCGGATAAATACTCGTAAAGAAGAGACTACATCTGACAATTAGAAAGACCTCTTGATCCATTAGTGTAGTTTCTACAGCCTTGACAGATATGCGAAACAAAAAGTAGTTTTGGACCAAACAAAAATGGATGGCGGAAAATGAAAAGTAGGCGTGTGTCACAGTTATGACTTTAAAAGAAAATGTTTTGCATATCCTTTACAGGACATCGCTGTCAACATCAGCATCTTTCTGCTGATTGTTGATTTCTTGGCAAGATTACGCTCAGTAGTTTGCCATTGCTTTCTGAGCGACCGGCTCCATGCTCTCATAAGTCCCTGGCGCGACTCGAACCGCTTTCAATTCTCGTGCGCTCACGTCAACCACGAGAGTATTCAGGGTTACGGAGAAAGCTGCTAACTCCTCCACCAGGGAGACCGGCAGTTATGACTTAAAAGTTATTAATATGGTAGCAGACATGTTGTATTATCAGGCAATGACAACATTTCGGCGATATATAAACCCACGGCAGATGCGGGAACTCGCTTGAGACTATTAATCATCCCATGGCACTTCATCAGTTAATGGCATGGTGAGTTTCACTTTTCTTTGCGCTCGCTTACATTGAACTCAAGCGTAGTACTTACACTCTAGTTCTAGTAGTGCTGGTCTGAATTATTGCATGTGGATTTGCTTTCCCTATTAATTGTATCCCTCGCCATCAGGCGAACCCACTCCGACTTCGGAGGTACTTGTAATTTACGTCCAAATTCAAGGACGAGAGGTCAACATATTAGTCCAACTGTCTGGTGTAAGGGCTGAACCCCTTACCTCGGCATTAGCACACCGGATAGTTAAGAACACGCGTTCCTATCCATTCTGCCACGCTGACCTCCATTTTCACCTTCTAACCTCATCTGATTTTTAAAAAAAAAACAGTTTGTTTTTTACCTGCTGCATGTAGCTTTGGGACCGCACTGTTTATGTCGCGCTATTCTCTTCAATTATGTTTTCGGAACACACTATGCTAACATGAATCTATCTTTATGAATTTCAATAAACATATTCTTCGTAATTTACTATAATAGGTTCTTCTTGTCTTCTATACGTACACAAGAGATCCCTATAAGTATTAAGTAATGCGGTATATTTTTGGTTTCAAATTATGAAATGTAGCCAATGCAATCCACAACACGGCCTATTATTTAAGAAGGGTGTTACAATTCTTCATAATATTTTTCTGAGAAGAGAAAGGAAGAATGATATGACCAGCCTGTCCTGCGACATTTTAGACAGTGTCGACAGGGTCAAATATTAAATAATAATCCGCCACGATGGGGATTAGATTGTATGCCACTTGAGCGACAGCAAACGTGCTAGTCTCTAGACTGTCGCAGCTATCGATATATAATTGTAACCTATGAACTTATCATCAAGAGCCGGCCTTAAGCCTCTGAGACGCCTTTTCTGGAGTTAGAGGCTCGACACCTGCTCCAGCCGTAGGAAACACAATGCAAACTATCTTCTGAAGTGCAAAGTAGACTCTCCTACGGGCATAGGATTTTATGCAGAAAATAGATGTCGAGGTTAGGGGCTAGCCATAATTGAACACTGAAAAAAATCTATGCTGAGCTAACGATGCGTCAATTTGCCATATTTCGAAAAGTTACCAGGTTTGCCGGTCAACTGTTCAAATCCCCAATTCATTTTTTTTATCTGGGCTCTGAGATGGACCCAGCGTACAACAGTACCCAGAATTTTCTGGGAAGTAAAGGCGTAACGACGTGGTTAAACCGTCTGCATCGTGCTCTGGAGATCGGGGGATCGTTTTCAGACTGCTTCGTTCAGTGCAGAAATGCATTTTTCCAGAGACCCTCGGGTGTCATTAATGGAGTTCGTGCTTTGCGTTTTGCTATTTGCGCTTTGTTCTTTGCGCTTTGCTTTTTGCGCTTTGCTCTTTGCACTTTGCTCTTTGCTCTTCGCTCTTTGCGCTTTGCTCTTTGTGCTTTGCTCTTTGCGCCTTGCTCTTAGCAGTCGGCAGATGGCTTGTCATTCAGTTAGATGAGGTGAAACCCGGTGCAATGAAGTATATCCTCTACCTTTAAACCGTGTTTTTAACCTATTGTGTGCCGACTGGTCTATAAAAACTTAGCGCTAGCTCCAAATAACCAATGTTTCTCAATACAAGCAAAATATTCCTTTGTTTTACTTACCGAGTTGGCCTATATTGGTTCTATATTGACACTTTTAGAATCCTAAATATATGACTGTCTATTTCCGAGTTATCTCAGATATGTCTTTCGCGTGTCTAATTTTCTCTTACTCAGCAACATCCTGGTTAGTGACTGCATTGGGGTTGGGATGTTAACTAACTAGTTAGCTTCTGGTGAAATCTTTTGTTTCTTCTGCTGTTGTTTGTATGTTTGTGTATTATCACCATCGAAAGAGCGACAATTTTCCTCCACATCTCGCATTCCCCGAAATAATTTACGAACTCATGAGCAGGTGTTTTTTCATGCCATAATGAAAGTCTGTTAAAAATATTGTCTCGCGATATTCCTGTGTCGGTTTATGCATAAATCTTTTCATCATTACATTCTCTTAGTGTTTATTTGCTAATAATGAGGTCACAAAATGCCGACTGTCTCTTTGTTCTAAGATGTCCTTTTGTCTTAGCATATTTCAAAACATGAGATTAATTATCTGAGTTGTACACATTTTTTCAGCATTCGTCATTAATACCACACTTTTGTAGCTTCAAAGAATGTATTTGTTTATTTTCAGGATTGACGACCATATGTTAAAATAAGCTGTAACTGCAAAAATTCGATTTCAAATTTGCAGTGCATAAAAAATTGAATCATTGTATGCTACGCCAAAATGGCTAATTCTTTTAGTTGCATGTCCAGTTGAGAACTTTACAGTCAATCCCAGCATTTAGTTTCTGTTTGTGATTTTCTAAACAATTTTACTTTCAGAAAGCAATGGCAAACTATTAAACGTAAACTTGCCAAGAGATCATAACAGCAAAAAGTGCTGGTGTTGACTGCGATGTCTTGCAAAGGATATGCAACTAACAACAACTAGTTTCCCATTCCTTTTTGTAAACAAACCCATCACAATCAACACAAAGCCGTCTGTTCTCAAATCGCCTGCGTCTGATGTTGAACCCTGGACCTGATGTGTCGGAGAAATGAGAAACTGCATTGACCAACAACCAACACCCCCCCCCCCCCCCAGCCACAACCGCCGACTCTTTCCTGTAGGAATTTTCTTTATCTGAATATCTTAGGAAGTAAATGCGGCCGGGAGGACGCTGACCATATCAGCCGCCGAGTGCCGTTTGGTCTGTACAAACTTGGGTCTAGCACCTCATGCCCAACTACTGAACGTAAACTTGCCCAGCAATCACAAACTGCCATAACATGCTGGGGTTGACTGCGACGTCCTGTCAAGGATATGCCACTAACTAACCGTATGCCCACTTCACCTTAAAGCGTGTAGATTGGTTCTTTGCTACTTATGACATCACTGTTGGCTTCTTGGTCAGTTGACTGCTGACCTTCTACAGGTATGTTTAATACTGATGAAGGCTCACAGGGTGACTGAGCCTTAAATAAGTAGCTAAAGTAAGTAAAGAACATTTTTACATGCCTAAGCCGGCTCTTTGGCGAATGCAATTCGTAATCCCGCATACCGCGTTCGAAACACAGCTGCCGGCGATTTGGCAGCAGACCGCCTTGCGTTGGTTTCCCTATAGTGCCGGTCGATCAGAAAGCCATGGCAAACTACTGAACCTAAGCTTTCCCATGAATGACAAACAGCCAAATAATGCTGGAGTTGACTGCTACGTCCTACAAGGGATATGAAACTAACTTTATAGCTAGGCGCATTGGGTACATGGTGCCAGATCCAGTTTGTATAGACCACACAAGACTCTGTGGGTCATGTGGACAGTATCACATCGGCTACCTGTACTTCCCAAGACAGTTCGTGGCACCCATTTTTGGCTGGCTCGACCTGGGTCGACTTTTATAAGTCTGACCCCCGCGCAGATTCGAACCACTGACCATGGTCTGCAGGAGAACCACTACACTAACATGTCTAATTGATATGGTTTATCTAGTCTTAAATATGGTTTGTCTTTCAAATGGACCCGGCGTACATCACCAAATCTTTCTCGCTGCTTTAAAAGCACTTGTTCGGCTTGTTCAGCTGTAGTTTCAAATACAGGTTGTATTTTTCATGACTGTGCAGTGTTTGAAAATATTGATTATTTGGTTGTTTCGGGATTTGAAATTTAAATATTGAGCACAACCCACTACTGGCAACGCTGATCGTATTCTGGTATGAACCTAAGGCCCATCCACGTCAATATGGAAGCACTATACTCGAGTTTCGATCTCGTTTGAGCTCGTCAGTAGTGCATATCCTTGACCGGATCTGGAAAAAAGCCCCGGATCACTGGCGTGTGAAGCGGGTGTGTAACCACGCGACACACGCTGGACATGGCCAAATTATCATAACAGAATATTACAACGTCATCCGTCGTAGGCTATAGCTCAAGATTGCCCGATCGTTGCGACTGACGTCCGTCAATCGATGTGGACCCGAACGATCAGGACTTCTCACTGACAAGGCACACCAGGCCGCCTAAATCCAGTGAGCAATAATCTAACTGATTATTTGGTTGTTTCGGGATTTGAAATTTAAATATTGAGCACAACCCACTACTGGCAACGCTGATCGTATTCTGGTATGAACCTAAGGCCCATTCACGTCAATATGGAAGCACTATACTCGAGTTTCGCTCCCGTTTGAGCTCGTCAGTAGTGCGTATCCTTGACCGGATCCGGAAACAAGCCCCGGATCACTGGCGTGTGAAGCGGGTGTGTAACCACGCGGCACACACTGGACACGGCCAAATTATCATAACAGAAAAATAACTAGTTTGATTATTGCTCGCTGGATTTAGGCGGCCTGGTGTGCCTTGCCAGTGTGAAGTCCTGATCGTTCGGGTCCACATCGATTGACGGATGTCAGTCGCGGCGATCGGGCAATCTTGAGCTATAGCCTACGATGGGTGACGTTGTAATATTCTGTTATGATAATTTGGCCATGTCCAGCGTGTGCCGCGTGGTTACACACCCACTTCTCACGCCAGTGGTCCGGGGCTTGTTTCCGGATCCGGTCAAGGATATGCACTACTGACGAGCTCAAACGAGAGCGAAACTCGAGTATAGTGCTTCCATATTTGCCATGACGGGCACACACCAGAAGAAGATACATAAAAGGAGAAAAGATGATCCCGGACGAACCCCCATCTTTGCCATGACGTAACTCCATTAATATTGAACATGGAAAATCAACACCAATTGCTTTCGACTCGTCAACAGAATAAAATTAACTTCTCATCTTATAACTTCAGGAACGAAATGTGAAAATAGACTGACGCAATCCAGCGAACAATATCACATTTTTAATAATGTGCTTGATAACAATAATAGGCTATAGCCTCCTAGACTGTAAACTGCCCTTTTAGACAGGGTCGGTGTTTACCTATTGTCTATGACTAAGTGCCCTATTCTATCCTTTCACCTTGAAGCGCCGTCTTCTATTTCGTCGTTCCGAATTCAGGATTGGTCTAGGTTTGGTCCTTCCATTGATTATTGATTCTCGATAGATTTCCTCCTTCTGTTATTTACTGGCCGAACCTCGCAATCATCGCATCCATCTCTTCACCAAACACGGGCTTCACGAAGACACATCCGCGCCGTAGCAGAATCTCACAACGTCTGTTTACTTGTTGTCCTCTGACGTCCAAGGTTTCCTTGGTTTTCGTGCTGATCGTTCAGTTTGGTGTGTCCTTCTGGGAAAATCCCTTTTCTCCTTTTATGTATCTTCTTCTGATGTGTGCCCGTCATGGCAATATTGACGTGGATGGGCCTTAGGTTCATACCAGAATACGATCAGCGTTGCCAGTAGTGGGTTGTGTTCAGTATTTGAAAATATTGCCGGTCCAATTGTTGTATGTACCTATTATGTTGCATGAACTTTACAGAGGGTGAATACAAAACTTGGACCGGAAATATTTTCAAACACTGCACAGTCATTAAAAATACACCCTGTATGGAATAAATGTTTCAAAAGCAAGCCCAGATGAAGGTCAGCATGGTGGAATGAAAAGGGCTCCAGCTCATACACTTCAGATGTATTTTTGCCCAGGTATCCGGTGCAACCCCTGCACCAGTTACTTGGACTAAAATGTTGACTTCTAACGGGGACGTGAATTACATGTACCTCCCTCAAAAGTCGGAGTGGTTTTGCCTGATGGCGAGGGACACTGGTAATAAGGTAAAGCTAATCTATAGGCAAAAAATCAATCTAGTGTCTAGAAGTCATTTTTGATTTCGAAGCAAGCGAACGCAAATAAAAAAATCTTTCTTTTTTCAATTGGTACTACTTACATCACCAAACCTTTCTCTATGCTTGAAACTCAATTAGCTACGTCTTCTTCAGCTATATTTTCAAACACAAACTAACAGTTTCAAAATCAAGCACAGATGTTGCTGATCAATGTCTGGATCACAGTGACTGTAAACATACAAATAATACAGAAAACCATGAAATACTAACTTTAAAAAAAAAATAAACCATAGATCGTCATGTTATATGTGAGATTATCAAACAAAGGCAACAGCAGATGCCGAAATGAGCGTGCCAAGGTCAAAGGGATGTTACATAAGTGTAGCATCACGCAGAAAACTCTTGTTCATATGACCTTGGCAATGGTGGTGTGTTTTCATCACTGTATTTGCCAGCTTACTTCTGCGTCTTTACAATCTAGGCTCCCGTTTCATCTAATGCTATTACTACTGCTACAACTACTACTACTACTTTAATTGTTACTCTACAACTATTACTACAACTATTTCTGTTGCTGCTGCTACTACTGCTGCTGCTGCTGTTACTAGTACTACTATTCTAACTATTACTGCTATAGCTACTGCTGCTGCTGCTACTACTACTACTACTACTACTACTACTACTACTACTACTACTACTACTACTACTACTACTACTACTACTACTACTACTACTAATGTTGTACTACTACTATTACTGCTACTACTACCATCACCACTACTACTGCTGCTGCTGTTACTACCACTACTATTCTAACTATTACTGCTATTACTACTGCTGCTGCTGCTACTACTACTACTACTAATGTTGTACTACTACTATTACTGCTACTACTACCATCACCACTACTGCTGCCACCACTGCCACTGTTAATGCTGCTACTCTGCTGTTGTATTTACAACCACTCGTAGTTTTTCATATCATTTTTTTATTTTATTTTGGTTCGCATATCCTTTACAGGACATCGCTGTCAACATCGGCATCTTTCAGCTGATTGTTGATTTCTTGGCAAGATTACGCTCATCAGTTTGCCATTGCTTTCTGACCGACCGGCTCACATACCCCGTAAGTTACCAACGCGGCGAGAACCGCTACCGATTCTCGCGCAGGTTACGTTCCTCTCGTGGATATACGGGATTACGGAGAAAGACGTTCTAAATGTTAAATGGCAACAGAAAAAGCCCATTCTAGCTCTCCGTCTATCAACGCCACGCATGTGCAAGCATATTTGAATAACTGAGCTAAACAGAAGCTCGCCAATTGTCTTCTCTCAAGTGAGCTCGTGATGTCTTGGCTGTAGGAGGAGTAGACAGGTGTGGGTTTGTGTGGAGTGTGTGAGCTGTCGCCAGCATGCAACAGTGCTTTTATGCTGGCGGTGACCTGCGCGAATCATCAAACCGTGACAAGAAGGCCCGTAGCTCACATAGATGGCGATAAACACTCCGCTGTGTAGCCAGTACGACAAGAAGTTTCTGATCGTCAGAATTAGCGCCACCCCCCCCCCTTAATAACAAAAAGCGTAATATGATTCAGAATTAGTACTGCTCTTAAGAGTTAAGAGTTGCAACATGTGTGTGTGTGTGTGTGTGTTAGGGTTTGTGTGTGTGTGTGTATATGTGTGTGTGTGTGCGTGCGTGTATGTCTATGTGGTCTGATATACACACATCTGGTAACTCGCCGGCGCTACAGATTTCGTGCACTGTGTTGAGCAACTCTCAGTGGGATCTATTGGAGGAGAGTAAAGACCTTATGAAGATTCCCGTGTACCAGGAAGCTAATCAGGGGTCTCCATGGCGGAGTGGCCAAGTATCCACCTCCTGCACAATAGTCGTGGGTTCATCTTCGGATTTCGGATCACTCAGGTGGAACTATTTTTTTTTTGGGGGGGGGGGGGGAGACCCCCGGGGGTCGTCGCGGTAGCTTCGGAATTCGTGCTCGGTGCGATGCTTTCCACAGACGGTTAGCTGGTCTGCGGAGAGAGACTGGGCTTTTAGATTGAAAACAAGTCGATGCAGTCAGTGAAGTCTATCCTCGTGCTTTGTAGCCCCGTGTGAAATCACAGAGTGGGTTGTGTTCCACTGTTTCATCAAACCTGTGGTTCAGTACATCCGACTTCAGCCAGCATTTTTATGATCGGCTTTCCCTTAGCCTCAAGCGGACGCAATGACGAAGTGATCGAGAACTGTCTTGATAATGTCATGAGAGCGAGCGGTCTAACGGAGGTTCGATGCCGTCGTCCCCCAACAGAGGAAAAGCATGGCACCTATTTCTCCGTGCATTCAGGCCTGCAAAATGTGATGGCGCTGTCACATGACTGACCCATACCAGGTCCCTGCTTCTCATCTCATCTCATCTCATCTTCTTCCTCGTGTACCTTGTGGTGTCGTGCTCAGCAAACAATTACACACACAAAGCACAACACACAATCACGGAGAAGACCTCCAGTGACTACATTAAGGCATAAGAGCGGGATGACAAGAATAATGAGATGAAAAAAAATGAAAACACTTAAGACAAAATGAAAATTTGAAGAAAAAAAAACAAGAAAAAAAAACATTTTGCTATTTATCTCATAATACCAGGCTGTGATTATTTTAGTTGCATGTCCTTCACAGAGATAGCGGCTGGCCGAATGGCTAGAACGCTGGACTCTCTTTCTGGAGACCCGGGTTCGATCCCTCAGTAAGGTGTTGGATTTTTTTCTGTCGGGGGCAAAATTAAAATCCTAATCTGCACAGTTCGCTGCTACTGCACTAGCCAGGCGGCCTTAATTCCTCAGGCTCATTTTTATACACCGCAAGGTACTATATTGGCAGTAAATGACAGTTTGACAGTTTTGACAGTCCTTCACAGGACGTAGCAGTCAACCCCAGTATTTTAGCTGTTCGTGATTCCTTGCCAAGTTTTACGTTCAGTAGTTTGCCCTTGCTTTCTGAACGACCGGCACCTATACCTTTTTCGAAAAAACCAGTACCGCTGTGTTTCGAACCCGGGTAAACGGGATTACGAATCGCGTCAGTAACGCCTTCGCTACGGTAACCGGCCCCAGGCTGTGATACTAACATGAATTTCACCTTGATACTCTTATATAGACAGTCGTGGGAGTCTGTGGGTCATGGGGACCGGGGTAGGGGATGGTAACAGTTCAGTGAAGATCCCAGATAAATGAGTGGAAATGGGACATGAAAAAAGGAATAGTAAGGTAAGGCAGGAAACTGGAAGCAATGGATATGTGGTGATGGTCCGAGAGTGAACACTAAGAAGGAGTCCAAGTCGATGTCCTTAAAAGGTATGAGTGGGTGCCAGTTAGTGAGTTGGCCATAGTGGACGAATATTAAAGAGCAATGACGTGTGGACCTAAGTATGACGGTGATAATAACAAAACTCATTATCTGTGCTCTTGTATGTGTGCACGAAGAGGATCCTAAAGTCTGGGTAGACTAATATGTGTGAGCGCACATACATACATCTACAAACACGAACAAACATTCGTACAATCTTATACATACATATGAATATGGCATATATGAGAAAGGAGAGAGAGAGAGAGAGATAGAGAGATAGAGAGAGAGAGAGAGAGAGAGAGAGAGAGAGAGAGAGAGAGAGAGAGAGAGAGGTGGTTGGTATAGTCCCTGTTATTTGCAACATAGGGTATGCGGAATTAGAAGGTCTAAACATACGAGGCTTCACTCAAACTATTCCATATGAAATAAGGTCAGTAGGGTTGATTGTTATACACGTTTTGTAGGATCAAATTCGCCAATGAATTGTGTTATTGGCTTTGTATAAGATCAGACCATTAACAATAAAATAAACCTAACAATCAGCAAAATATGCTTGCTCAATTGCTTAGAAAAGTGTTGGTGATTTACTACGATCTATTTATTGCATGTATACTTAGTGTCACTGCGTTGTTGGTTGCTTATTGTCAGAACACAACTTCTTACTTTCTGTCAGGCAATTGAGAATATTTATCACAACACAGTGATGCTTCAGAAAAATTTACTGAAAGCGATTTCCTGTTAATATAAATTTCTAGACACTATAGGCCGGCTTCGTGGCTTAGAGGTTATGACTTTTCTCCGTAATCTCGTATACTCTCGTCAGGTAACGTGATGACGGTTCAAATCAGCAGTGGTTCGAAACGCATCGGTAACTTACGGGGTATGTGAGCCGGCCGCTCAGAAAGCAATGGCAAACTACTGAGCGTAATCTTGCCAAGAGATCAACATACAGCTGAAAGATGCTGGTGTTGACAGCTAAGTCCTGTAATGGATATGCTAAAAAAAAAAAAAAAAAAAGACACTATAGAAGGCAATTTATGATGGAATTATAATGCCTGTCATATTTTATTTTGACACTTCAATGCAGGCTGTTACCAACAAACACTTAAAATAAAGAATATCACAAACACAAATAGTTAACCATTCAGTCCAAGAAAATAGGCCACGCTGTCTAGCTTTACTTCGATATATATATATATATATATATATATATATATATATATATATATATATATATATATATATATATATATATATATATATATATATATATATATCTTTGCTCATGTGATGGGTCGAATTAGTTTTTTAAAATTCCGAAATCGACCCATGGGGATCGAACTCATGACTAACGGGCAGGCAGGTAAACTTCTAGCCACTACACTACTCCAACCCCCTAGCGACGGTGGCTCCTCTTTTCCTTTCTTATGCTGTCCTTTATCTTCCATTGAGACATAAGCCTTGAAACAAACCACGCCAAGGTATTAAATCTTGTGCTATCTTCTGCTGCTCCCAGTATTTTTCATCTTTGTCTGTAATTTTCTTTTCCGTGTTTTTTAAGTCTTCCGCTTTTTCGTTTGCCCTGTGGTTTCCAAACCTAGAGAGTGTCTAGTTCTTCTTCATCTTTCGTTCACCTGAAATATGTCTATAACTGCAATGTTGTCTCTTGTATGAATCTTACAGTCTGTTTTAGTTCACTCAGCGGTTCATAGAGTTTATCCTCCACTGTTGTCTCTCTAGGCCAAAAGGTTCACCTGGATATGTTATATTTTGGGCAGTCCTGGAGTATGTGCTCTGCTGGCTGCGACGCCAATCCACATGTGCACATGGCTGAGTCACCAATCTTGAATTTTGTATACATGTGGTTTCGCAATCTATTGTGTCCTGTTCTGAGGCGCAGAATAATGACTTGTTCTGGTCTGTCCATAACATGATAGTCGTCTTGAATAGGGTTTGGTGGCCTTCTGACTGATTTGATCATTCTTTTCTTTTGGTGGTATGTAATGGGCACATAAGGTTGTTCTTCTTTTGCTCCGTCCTTAGCCAGTTGATCAGCTCTGTCGTTTCCGGGTACTCCACAGTGGGATGGTATCCACTGTATGGTGACCTTATGCTGACTGCTAAGTTCAGAAAGTAGTGTCCCTAGAACTGGCAATTTCCCAGACAGGAGCGCCTCTATTACTGATTTTGCATCTGTCAATATCACCGTACCATGGTTGGTATTTTGTAATTTCTCTGTTGCTATCTTGATTGCCTCAATTTCAGCATCATAGTTATGGCAGTACTTTCCTGTTGGAACTCTGGCCGTGTCTCTAGTATTATTTGGGTATTCTATGTACACTCCCGCTCCTCCATTTCGAACAGCATTTTGTGCTGATCCATCTGTGTAGACTCGGATCCAGAGATCCTGTGGGTATTCGTCATCAAGGAAGCTGAGAGTGGCTGTTCTGTGCTGTACACTGTTCTGTTCTTCCTGGTCAAATATTCCTCTCACTTTTGTCTGGATTTGTAGCGATAGTCTATGTTCATCGCTATGTTCATCAGTGTATAATTATACTATCCTCTTGTTTTCTCAGTATCTGTCCTATCTAGCTCCAGCCAGTGTTGCCATCTCCCCTTGATGAAAAAACACCAAAATCGACCCGAAAAAGCACCCCACAAAATTTTCAAGCACCAAAAAAAAGCACCAACTGTTTTTATTACAAATGTAACAAGGTAGCACAGTATAATTTATTATTATCACTTCATATTACAATGAAGTTTATTCCAGATCCGCCAAATCCCAATCAGAACTACTTTCGAGCCAAAAACGCACCAAATTGCAATACTATTTTTTTTTGCGGGGGGGGGGGGGGGGGGGAAATCACTAAAACAAGCACTGGTTGTATTCATTCAAAATTTTATAAAGTAGCACATTATAATTTATTATAATCACTGAATATTAGAATGAAGTTTATTCCAGATCTGCCAAATCCCAGTCAAACAACTCCTCTTCAGTTTCTGTAGTTATTTCCTGCTGTATTTGCTCATGCGATGATGAGGATGAGGAGGATGATTGAAAGAAACAATTTTTCGCAGAATATCCTCAGGTGGTTTATAATCATGACATCATTTGCCATATCTTTTCATTCCATATCTAATAATCAAAACAGCTGTCAAACTCTTGATGTTCAGTCTGTTCCGCAATTTTGATTTTATAACTCCCATCTGACTGAAAATACGCTCCTTGTCCGCATTAGAATGAGGTAAAATGAGCACAGTTAAAGCTAAATCTGTAAGATCTTGGAAAGGATTTTCACCGGTGGCATCCCTGTATGAGGCTATTTCTGCCCACAGTTCAAGTGTGTCAGAGGTCTGTGTCCACTGCATATGATGAAGTTTTCTCCACTGGAAATAGATGCGGGTGAGAGTAGCTGCATCTTCTACAAAGATTTTAGCAAGATCCAATATACAGGGCTTCATTGGCTGTAGACATTCACTTCCACTAAGACATGACATTGACTGCAACACTCGAACGTTATCAGGTGTACGTAGACGCAGCTGTGTCAATAGCTCTATTAAAAACTGGATGCACCTTCCACGAATTTCTTTCTCATTGGGAAACTTGTAGTCTGCTATTTCTTTCTCAAACTCACAACCTAGATTGGGATTAGGATCTAAATAATCTTGAATAGCATCACTTTCTGTTGTTATTTTTTTCCAGGAATAGCAATCTTTGAACTGACAGAATCAATGAGCTGGACAAGATCGCTGAGTAGTTCTGTTGGATCCTGTATATCTGCTTCGAATTTCTTATTCACACTTTGAACTTCTCCGAGAATATGCTTGAGAAATATGAGATACACATAGTTTTTCATGTCGCTAAACATAGAATGTAGAAGTTCTGCTGTATAACAGCGCTCGTTGAGTCTTGCTACATCAAAATGAGTTCTGAGCTCGACCCACTGCTGCAATATTCTGACAATGGCAGATTGAATGGACATACATCGTGTCTGGCTTAACTGAACAACCTTCAGCGGATGTTGTCCATCATTTAATAAAGCAAACAGCTCCCTGTACTTTGCTTGACGAAGACTTGAGTGAGAAAACCACTTATATGTTTCTCTAATCATGAACTCTATGTTCCTGGGCAGACAAGCAGCTGCAGCCTGTGACACTGCCAACTGAAGGGAATGACATACACACCTAACTAGTACCAGATGAGGAACTACGGATTTTAATTTTGTATATATTCTATTGTTTACACCTGTCATGACAGATTTATTGTCAGTGGCGAGTGCAACTAGTCTTTGCATCTCAAGTCCATTCTTGTTTAAACAATCTTTTAACGCATTGCATATTGCCTGCGCATTGCAGTCACTCACTTCATCTAAATCGTATTAAAGGGAGTTAAATTACTTGAATATTGCACGGTAATCTACTAAGACTGTTTTACTCCCTCGCTCATTTCAAATTCGGCTTTTTAGTGTCCCCAAAATGATTTTTTAAAGTAATTTTTACCCACCCAAAAAAGCACTAAAAAGCACCCCAAAAAAAATTGTGAAACACTAAATTTGCGCGGCCGTGCTAAAAGCAAATTTTTCGCACTAAATGACTTGAAAAATCACTAAATTTAGTGCGAAAAGCACTAAAATGGCAACACTGGCTCCAGCCTCTTTTCCTCATCTGATGGTTCACTGGAAGTTTTTAGTAATGGATTTAGCATAAACACAATCAATATGGAGATTGAAAATTATCCTATCTTCAACCTGACTCAGTCTTGTTTTCTGGGGCCTTATTTGCATTTCAAACCAGGACCTTAATAGAAGACTACGCGAGACAAGGTCTCCGTAAGGGAAAGATAATGTCAACTCTGATGATGACTCATGTGACTAGCATCGAAACATATCTGACCTGGTGCCGAACGATTATATAGGGTGTATTTTTAAATGACTGTGCAGTGTTTGAAAATATTTCCGAGCCAAGTTTTGTATTCACTATCTGTAAAGTTCATGTAACATAATCGGTAAATACAAAACTTTGACCGGCAATATTTTCAAACTCTGCACAGTCATTAAATATACACTCTATCGCCAAATGTGACCTCCATTTTGAACATAAGAACGATATAGCGTCTCACTAGGGTCAGCGTGTTATTTATTTTGTTTCGTGGCGTCTTCTGCAATTTTAATGCTCAGTGAACGGAAATTACATTATAACACTTGTTCATTTGATTGTGTCCCTTGTTTGGTCTAAACCTACGTTTTGTTTGGCACTGAATCAGTTAATATCAGGAGGGGGAGGGGGGGGGGGGGGAACAGGGCCGGTAACAGCAACCTATTGTGGCTATGTGAAATGTTAGAACCGTCAAATTTATGTAGACCTGAGTGCACGGAGGAAAATTTACTCGGCTAAAAATGGATATCAGAAGATGTCCTAAATTGTCAAGATTCGAACCAGAATCGTTAAGTCGGAGTGTCAAGATTCGAACCAGAATCGCTATGACGAAGGTAGCCTTTTGCGAGAAGAAAAAACACTGGCCACATGGATAAGAGCGCTCGTTCTTAAGCATCTGGTGTGCTGATGCCGAGATAACGGGCTCAACCCCTACACCGGTCAGTTGGCTAAAAATGTTGACTTCTCGTCCTTGACTTGGGGACATAAATTACAAGTACCTTAGAAGTCGGAGAAGGTTCGCCTGATGGTGAGGGACACTTGTAATAGGAAAAACTAATCCACAGGCAAAAAATCAGTCCAGTGCACTAGAAGCATGTGTATGGACTAAGCATGAGTTCAACGTGAGCGAGAACGAACAGAAATACTGACTAATAAAAAGATGTTAATGACAACAAGAAGAAGAGTGTTGAAGTGTTACATAGAACTTGTACTTTTATATGGATGTGAAATTTGGACAATGAGCAGGCAAGCTGAAAAACAACTAATTGCAGTGGAAATGTGGTTTCTGGGGAAAGTACAAAGGTGGACAGACAGAAAAACCAATGAGTAAGTCTTACAAGAAACACATGTAAACAGTAAACTGGTTATAGAAATTAGATGTAGATAGTCAAGATGTGTTTGGCACGTTATGAGAAGAAATAAACTGGAGAACTTGGTGACAACTGGCAAGATTGAGGGGAAGAGAACAAGGGGAAGCCAGAGAAGTAAATACCTGGCTAACGTGGCCACATGATATAATGGAGACAACAATACAGAGCTAATACACGACTCGTGTGATCGTGTGAGATGGCGAAACGTGACCACCTAGGCTAATTGGCACGACACATGATGATGATGTAAGGTCGGTCAAGAAAATACTGCCCACGTCTAGAGCCCATTGGTCAATAAACAACATGGGACTGGCATCGTTTACATAAAGCCTCAAAGCGCATAAAGGGAGCCCTATGTTGTGTTTAGCCGGTCTGGGAGGTACACGACTTTCTCCGTAATCCCGTATATTCTCGTGAGTAGACGTCACGTTTGCGAGAATCGGTAGCGGTTCTCTCCGGGTCGGTAACTTATGGGGTATGTGGGCCGGTCGCTCAGAAAGCAATTGCACAATACTGAGCGTAATCTTGCCAAGAAATCAACAATCAGCTAAAAGATGCTGATGTTGACAGCGATGGATATGCGAAACAAAAATGTGTTTGTTCTTCTTGCGTAAAGCGTAGGCAATGTATCCCTGTTTCTGTCTCCGAATCAATCGTGTTACCTTGACCCTGTTTAACCCCCTTGTGTAGGATGAATGTTGTCTTCTACCATTAATGAGACTCAGGGGAATGCCAGGATTCATTACTTCCGGGGTCACTCTGATTTGGAAAGTATGGCTGCCTTAATTAACTTCAGCGAGCTGTTATTTTGCATGCTAGTTTCACACGTTAATCCATTATCTCCTGTCTATGTTGATTTTGTTTTCCCAGAATGCTTTAAGTTCCATTTTCCTGAAATTGTCCGTGAATATTGTTATTGTGCTGTGATTATTGTTACTCCGCAAGTATATCTCCTTGAAAATGTAGTTTTCATCCGAAGATAAAATAATGAGAATTCCACTTCAGTACACGGACTCTCCATAACCCGATGGCGAAGTGGTTAAGCCGCTTATCTCTCGCTTGTTGTGGGTTCGATTTTGGACTCCTTCGATCGGTTCACTAGAGCAACTCTTCGGGGTCGTCGCTGGAGCTACGGAGTTAGTGCTCTGTGCGAGTCCCGCCCTGTGGGAAGCGACAGAAACAAGAGACACAAATCTCTCCAATAAAGAGAATGCCTTTACACCCACTTTAAACTCTGCATCGACGATGATCCAAAAACGTGTATATACATGAATCACATGTCTATACATGTTGTCTTGCTGGTAAGTTTTCTAATATTAAAATTTGACAGTGCGGCTCTTTATTCGACCTACTCTTTTCAGTTTGCAGCTAAGATTGCTAAACCTGTTCAACATCCTAGTCTTTGTCTTTGTCAAATAAAGCTGTACGTTCCATGGATCACACAATGAGAATTACACCCGCGAGGATTAAAAGATGTGTATGCATGAATCACATATGTTACAAATGTTTCTTGTTGACCAAGCTTATTAATTTTAAAATTTTAATTTGAAGCGCTTTACACGACCTGCTATTGTAAATTTTGTTAACTGCCGAGAGAATTTTAAACATGCGCAACAATCTAGTTTTATTCATTGTTTTTGGTCTTTATCAGATAAGGCTATATGTCAAATCCATTACTTTACTTGCCTTAGGTGCATTGAGCATTATGCTTCTTAACCCTTGTTTTTAAAGACAAATCAGCACTTGGTGGGTAATGTGATCGGTACACTGACAGACTTTACTTCCTCAGACATTCCCTTGGACTTATGTTAGACTAGGTAGATCTGGAAGCCCGGGTCAATTTTTAAAAATTCGAATCCGCTCCTTTGTGGATCGAACCCCCGACCACTGGACCGACCGGCGAGGTTCAAGCCACTACGCTACCAAGGGTTCGTTAATAAATATAACGCTTTGATAATTCTCAAAATGTCTGATGCTTTATCATAAGCAAGCACAAATATAACACACTACATTGCTGACCGCGTGCATCTGCCACAACAAAAGTGCAGAGCTATCGAGAAAACCGCTCAACGAACAATGGGGCTGACACCTGACACTTAGCTAGCACAAAATAAAGCACCCAGGGAAATTACACTTAAATATCTCCATCCTGTCAAAGGATATTTTTTCATTGTAATTTTTTGTATTTTTCTGAAGTATTTCCTTAATTACACGTCACAGAGAAACAGTGTGGAGGTTAGAAGCACTGGGTGGTTTTTTTCGCAAAGCGACTTCATTGCACTTCGGTAAAGAGCATGCCTGCTTATTGTCTCCACACAGATGTCGAAGCTTATATAATTGATTCTTTCTGAGGCTTTCTGGTTACATATATGCCAGGTGTTGCCGCTTGCGTTTTGTAACGTTTGGTGCGAGCTAGATGGTGGATTGCATTAATATGTGGTGTGTTAATGCCTCGGTGGCCGTGTTGTCCCAGAACGAGCAGTTTTGGGTAGACTGCGATGTCTCTTAATTGACAAGATCACATCTATTCATCCTTTAGCACTATTTAAGAGAAGAACTGTGTCATTTTCATACTAATTACGAATGAACCAATATTGTCTGTAATCTCATTATTTTTCATCACATCTTCTGTATATATGTTGGAAAGATATGGAGAGATAAGGCACCTAAAACCAGTTTGATGTTTCACAAGTGACTCTGACACCTACTTGTTAATCATGATATAATAATCCAAATTAAGAAGATCAAATGTGATGGAATCCCCATATCTCTCATGATGTTCCAGAATTTTTAATGTTACACGCTGTCGAAGTCTTCACTGTAGTCTATGAAGCAAGAATGGAGTCTCCGTGGCGAAGTCGTCAAGCCGACTGGCTCAGGTTCCAAAGGTTGTGGGTTCGATTCCGGGCTGCGTCCTTCACGAGGGAATTTTTTCGGAGACTCCTGGGGGTCGTCGTTGGAGCTACGGAGTTCGTGCTTTGTGCGATGCTTTCCACGCTGCGGAAAGGCACTGAGCCATAGGGATAAAACCCGGTGCAATGAAGCCACTTTTTAAGCGACTATGAATCACTTATGTAGATCTACACTGTACATTGTGCATGTTTCAAAGATGGTTCTAATTTTGACCACATAGTCCCTGATTCCTCTGCCCTATGTGAAAACTACCTGTACTTATGTAATTCATATTCTAATGTACTTTCAATCCTCTTCAGGATTATTCGCATGAGGGTTTTGTTAGCATGATTTACTTGTGCTATAATCCGATAATTAGTGCACAGTTTTAGATTTCCTTTCTTTGGTAGACGGGTGTATATTGTTATCTTCCATGCTTTGGGTTAAATAGCGCTATTCCAGATCTTCAGACATCGTTGTTGTAGGACGCCTCGGTGACTCACAATATTTCTCACCATCTTCTTAGACAAGTATACAAGTAGATATGGGAAAAAAAACAACCAAGCATTACTCGCGTTTCCCTTCCAAGATTCTCAAACACCTTCCACCCAGATAAAGGTGTTGACGACTGAAGAGGGAACAATGCAACATTTGGGCACGTTTCCGGAGGCGATCAATCAGACATATCACGCGACGCTTTACTGAAAAGCATAGTTAGGTGTTAGGCTGGAAGTTTCAGGGAACAGGATGGGTAATCTGCCACTGAAATGCGGTAATAAGGCGATAACCTCAGCCAATATACGTAGTTAGCGTTTAATTCACAGTGCATACGAGCCATTACCCTCTTTGGACAACAATCACCTTCAAATAAATATATTTGTGGCTGACTCGGTCACAGGATTATTATTCTGAGCCAGGCGATGGACCCTAATGTAACTTCTCTTCTGCGGTTTAACGGGGTAGGATTGATGATAGAATAGAATGGAATTTACGAGGCATTAAATCTGCTACACAGAAAAGACAACTGATAGACACAGAAAAAAAGAATAAAAAACCGCGTTATGAACCACCTTAAATATAACCAAGGCTGAAGATGCAGGGTGAACGATGTGGGTAGTTTATTTTAATTTTTTTTTTTATTAATGTTTTTTGGGGGGATAAATATTTACATCTTGGATATATATGTGCCGGCTTCCTGGCCTAGAGGTTAGCGACTTTTCTCCGTAATCTTGTATACTCTCGTAGGTAACGTGACGACGGTGAGAATTAACAGTGGTTCGAATCGCGTCGGTAACTTACGGGGTATGTGAGCCGGCCGCTCACAAAGCAATGGCAAACTACTGAGCGTAATCTTGCCAAGAAATCAACAATCAGCTGAAAGATGTTGATGTTGACAGCGATGTCCTGTAAAGGATATGCAAAAAACAAAACAAAAAAAGAATATATATGTGGATGATACAGTATTGATAGTTTGCCACTGCTTTCTGAAATACCGATATTCATATCTTTGTTAAAAATCAACACAGGGCGGCCTGCTTCCAATTGCCTGCTGCTAATTTCAAACTCGGTATGCAGGATTGCGAATCTAGTTCGTTACCGCTTCCCTGCATCACCGGCACCTTCTCACAAAGAATTAATATTTCCGAAGACGTTAATGTTGACAATCTTAAAACGTATTCCAGAACAGTCCATCTCCCTGCGACAGTAATATTTTTAAAGACATTCATGTTTAAAATCTTAACACTTGTTCCTAAACAGTCCAACTCCCTGCAACAGTAATATTTTCGAAGTCATTCATGTTGAAAATCTTAACACTTATTCCACGACAGTCCAGATCTCTACGACAGTAATATTTTTAAAGACATTCATGTTTAAAATCGTAACACATATTCCTAAACAGTCCAACTTCCTGCGACGGTAATATTTTTGAAGTCATTCATGTTGAAAATCTTAAAAGGAATCCCACTACAGTCCAACTTCCTGCGACAGTAATATTTTAGAAGACAGTCATATTCAAAATTAAGAACCTATAGACCAGTGTTTCCCAACGTGGGGCCCACGCCCCACAGGGGGGCAATTTGACTGTTATGGGGGGCAATTCGAAAATGGAAGAAATCGGCTGAATATAACAAAAAGGGGAGACTTGAGACTGAAGTTAACTAAATTGGAACCTGACATAAGATCTCTTTGCAGCAAGCATCAAGCGCAAGGATCTCACTAAATTTGAATAATACATAATTACTAATAATTAAAATAATATAGAAAAATCTTTCATTAAAATTATTTTGTACTTGAATTTCAGTTCTCCATTATATGTTTTGAAAATTTACTTACTGTGTTTGCTCAATAATTACCTAGTAATTTCTTCCTAAAATCTATCATTCAAGTTTCTTTAGTGAACATTTCAATTTTTGAATATTAAAAATAATGTATTTGTTGAGGGGGGGGGGGCATGGGGCGGGGGAGGGGGGGGGCAATATGAATTTTAGAAAGGCTTAAGTGGGGCATGGTACAAAAAAGGTTGGGAAACACTGCTATAGACCATCCTTTCCGCTATCATCATACGAACAGGTGATTACCGCCAACGTCGTGCCAAGTAATCAACTCAACTCAGAGGTTTTTATCTCCAGCTCGAGTGAATATCAGAGTATATTGGAAACCTTGCAAAAACATGGTCCAAGGTTTCTGAACGACCGAAATTCATATCATCGTTACAAATCAACCTAGTTGGTCTGCTTCCAAATTGCTGCAGCTGATTTCAATATGAGGGTTTGCGAATCGCAATAATAACAATTCCAATCTGGCATTATAAGCTGTACCAACATTGACTATTGATAGTGTCTTATTAAGTCGGGGTGGGTTCGCTTGATGGCGAGGGGCACTGGTAAAAGGGAAAGCTAATCCACAAAATTTAGTCCAATGCACTAGTAGAAGTACCACGTGTATGGACTACGCTTGGGTTCACAGCTAGCGAACGTAACAAAAATGTCTTACGATCAGACTTCTATTTCTTCTTATAGTCCATGCCTTGTGGCGTTGGCGATCATGTCTGTCCAGTCTTCTGTCTCATGTGCTACTTATAACTTATAGTTCTGATGTTTCTCGATGCCATGATGTTAAACTGTTCAGTATCTCCTCTCTTAGTTTCTCCTGCCTCTCCTGCCCTCTAAAATTGCCGTTATGTCGACATACTCCAGCTTTCCTCTTCTCGTGACATACCTAAAGGTTGTGGGTTGTCTTCTTTTGATGCGAATAACCAGTTCTCTGTGTGATTTTACTTCTGTCACGATATCTTCATTACTGTTTCTATCCGTCCACGTTGTTTTCACAGTGTGTCTATAAAACCACATCTCCGCAACTTCCACATAATTCCTCACTTGTGTGCTAATTGTCCATGGTGCGCTTCCGTAAGTCCTTTTACACATACAACATCTTTTATATCCGCAGCTTCCACATCAGACAGAATATGAACATCTCTACCCAGAAGGTATTTGGCGAATTTTCCGACCGACTGGACAGTATTCAGAGCTTCATGCTGGATGGCTCCATATCTTGTTCCTGCTGGAGGTCGGTTTCCTGTTAGCATGTGATACTGTGAGTAGAATGTTGTCACGCCACTGTGTAAGAGCTAAAGCTCTCTCTCTCTCTCTCTCTCTCTCTCTCTCTCTCTCTCTCTCTCTCTCTCTCTCTCTGTGCGTGCGTGCTTGCGTGCGCGCGTGTGTGTGTGTGTGTTTGTGTGTGTGTATGTGTGGAGAGAATGTTATCATGCAAATGTATAATATCCGAAGTAATATGATGTGTGTGGGGTGGGGAAGGAGGGGGTAGTTTGCATGCTGTGCGTGTTTGTGTGTAGAATGTTTGTGTGTAGAATGTTTGTGTGTAGAATGTTTGTGTGTAGAATGTTTGTGTGTAGAATGTTTGTGTGTAGAATGTTGTCATGCCATTTTATAAAAGCCGATATAATGTCGGTACATGGGGCATCTATCATTGCGTAGGAAAATGAAACAAATAAGGTAAAAGCAACACTGATTGTTCATTAAATGTACATTTAAATGTATGCAACGGACTAGTAAGTACATCGCTGGTCCCTGTGCGCCTTCTTAGACATATCTTTCCTAATCAGCGAAGCTAAGATGGAGGTCACTGCTGACACATGTTGGACACATTTGGAATGATAGTTACTCAACCCTTGCAAGGCTGTGTAAATTCTGATTCGGAAAATATTAAACAGAAAAACATGCAGAGAAGAATTTTATCAAAACGTTACTTCAAACAGATAGAATTATATGTACTTTCGAAAATATGGTATCTGCCCCTTAGTAGCTGGGGTGGGTATCGCAACAATTCCACGACTACAGGATTTCCCGGTCTAAGAATACCTTTACCTACAACATGGCCCGCTTACCAAGTCTCCGCCAGCCTTTGTGATCAAGCCGCCCACCTCGCACTCTGAAGATAGTGAGTCATTGGGGTCGATTGGAATGTTAACAATTTATTGAGCTCTCAGATCGACAGGGCCTAAAATTGGTAACGGGAAATGTCTTGGGAAATAAAGACCCGCCTATTTTCTATTGGACTATAACAAATATGGGTCTGAGCACAATATGTCCAGTGCAGTTTAAAATAGTTTACCCATCTGTTATACTTACTGTTGAAATAGTTATTGTTATAAATAGTATTGACACTATTAATGTAGAAATAGTTACCCATCTATAGTTTAAAATAAAAGTTAGTTTTTTTAATATCCTATTTATAGGACATCGCTGTAAACACCATCATTTTACTGCTGTTGTTCATGTCTTGGTAAGTTTACGTTCAGTGGTTTGCCATTGCTTTCTGAACGACGGGCTCCCATACAAACAGGTTAAAACCCAGATCGACACGGTCTGATGCCAAATCGGTCGCAGCTGTGTTTCGAACTCGGGTAGCGGGCTCGCGAATAGCTTCCGCAAGCCCTTAACCACGGAGATCGACAAAAGGGTCCTTAACTTTTAAAATTATACTCTGTCATACTTTGGGGGAGGTGCGGGTCTGTCGCTGACCCACGAAAACATTTTGCAAGCGGAATAGTTGGGAGGCACAACGTCTGTCTCTTACCCGAGAATATCAAGCACGAATCAAAGCTTGGACCTTCAGAAATTAATCATGCGAAATGCTAGTGTGTTGCGGAGCATCTCATCTATCGAACGAGGATTGGTGTTTAACAATATTGGGTTAACTTCATGTACCCACAACGCGCCAAGGCATGGACAATGTGCCTTTACCTTTCTTATACAACGATAGTTGTCTCTATCATGATCCTGGGCAATGGATGAAACTCCTTCGCGGATAAGGGCGAAGCCTAGAAGGGCATGTGTGTATGCTGCACATTGTAACATCTATGTGGGTTTTGGAAACCACAAGAGTAAGCTCAAAAGGGCGTGGTCAGCGGTTAATTTCAAAACGAGCAAACATGGCCTCAAAACAGAAAACTTTGGCATATGTCTTCCTGATACAGACAAATCTGGATCCACGCTGGGCCTATGGATTTCTGCGCTGTGTTGAATTTCCAATAACGTGATTTTTAAATATTGAGCACAACCCACCACTGGCAACGCTGATCGTATTCTGGTATGAACCTAAGGCCTATCCACTATATAGGCCTTAGGTTCATACCAGAATACGATCAGCGTTGCCAGTGGTGGGTTGTGCTCAATATTTAAATCTCAAATCCCGAAACAACCAAATAAATCAATATGTGATATTTGAAAAGTGATTGGGGTGCAGTCAAACAGATCCACACACATGTGCGAACTCACGCCCACACGCACGTGTTATACTCCTTTACCAAAATAAGTCGGAAAAAGAACCCACATTACCTAAAGTTACCGGGGCGACGCTACCCAGCCACCACATCAGTACTGCTTGGTCACGAAAATATGAGAATAGCAGCGCCGCCTAGACCAACCAGTTGCACAAAAAGGGATTTCATAGAATATTACGGATTAAAATATAAGCAAATTAATAATAATTCGAAAAATTTAAATGACAAAAACACTACCATAAATACTAATTCGGAAAATATTAAACAGTTAACATCACGAGAAGAATTTTATAAAAACGCGACATCAAACAGATTGAATTATATAAACTTTAGAAAATATGTTATAATCGTGGCTAGACAGAGCTATAATCACGTTCATGCTGGCGATTATGTTATTATTCCGATTGTGATATAATGGTATGCTCCATTGCACACATACACATGACACTGTTATATTATAACAAGCTGTTGGCATCCAAAGCAGCCATAGCATTGTGTGGTTTGTAAGTGTATCTGCAAGAATGATTTGCTCTTATTCCTACGCGTTCTGGCTTGTTTTATGCACGATTTGCACGAGGTGTGTTTCCGTGGTATGACGTATATCGACGTCTTCACCTTTGTTCGCAAGTAGTGACATTTTCTCGCATTTTGTTACTTAAGGTGTCCGGGTGCACATACGTCCTCTGTTTTTCCTCTGTCTAGCCTCTTAGTTTTAAAGGTTGTCCTTAACATCTTAGTCTAAATTGTTTTAACTGTTTACATATCCACACCTTCACAACATGTGCACTCATTTAATTTATATGGGTACATTAAGGCTTACCTGTCTTTTCAGGCGCTTACCTCCTCCTTTACTGTCAATGTGCCTAGGCCACCTGTATGGATACTAGTGAGATTGACCTCCCCTCCCCTGAATCGCATTTCTCTGACATACATTTGTAGCGTGCTTTCATACGACGGCACGTCCAAGGCAGGGTACATACATTTTAACATGACATATTAACTTTAGCTAAGTTCTTTTTGTATATTTCATATAGTTGTGAGAGTGTCTGTTTATTGTTTGTATGCTGACGAAATCTCTAGCCGCAACGTCCATTGTGCAAAGCTTACCATTTCCACTTCGTGTATCCGTTACTTACTCCTTTGGTTGTAGCATATAAGAATCGATTTTCGTTTGTCTTTTCTGCGAATTCCATTTGTAATGATCTCTTCTACTTATATATACTTATTTTATTATACTAATACAACTTGATCTGTGCAATTCGACTGCTTATTTTCAACTGTTATGTTAGATTAATCAGTTCAAAGATTCGTATCTTTCTTCTTTCTTTTGTCCGTTACTGTCCTATGCCGTTAGGCGTCGCAGGCTTGTTTGATGATTAGTTTCCGTTCTAGGGAGGGGTCACTCGGTCGCTTAGTATGCTGAGATGTGGGTTTTTAAGGTGTTAATGACGCCGTGGATCCATCTTTTTCGTTGTCTTCCCCTGAGTCTTGATGTTTCCATTCTAATATTGTATGCTCTTGCTGCTGGCGTCATTGGGTTCCAACACATATGGCTGCTCTAGATATTATGCAAGAATTTAGAAATGTGAAATTATCCAACAAAAATTAAAAAAAACGACAGCACGATAACGATATATATATATATATATATATATATATATATATATATATATATATATATATATATATATATATATATATATATATATATATATATATATATATATATATATATATATATATATATATATCACCTACATTATGGATTTTTTACCTGCTCAAAAACTTTAAAGGTTGGAAGGTTGTGGTTTCCCACTCCCTTCCACAGCAACACTGGCGATTAGTGACCTCCATTTTAGATTTTATTTCGCAGGTCAGCTTAGCTGAATGGATACAAAAGCACGCTCTTAAAATTCCTGTGTGCTGATGTTGAGATGGCAGATTCAACCCCTACACAGGTCAGTTAGACTTCAATGTTGACGTATCGCCCTTGACTTATGGTCGTAAATTACAAATAACTCAGAAATCGGAGTGGGTTCTTCTGATGGCGAGAGACACTAGTAATATGGAAAGCTAATCCCTAGGCAAACATCAGTGCAGAGCACCAGAAGTAGTAACTGGGAGCTGCGTGGTCTCGAGGTATGGTGTCCGCCTCGAGTGCTGGAGGTCCCGGGTTCAAGCCCCGGTGAGGACCGGGATTTTTTCACGTGGACTTCTATTAATAAAATGTCCCCTGTTCTCTGGGTAGTGAGATCGGACGCCCGTGTGTATTGTTGCGCACGTAAAAAAATCCCTTGGCAGTTGGAAATCGAAAAAGAGTAGCCTAACGGCGCTGCCCGGGCAAAATTTACAGTTAAATATCTACACAAAGTATTTCAGGATCCTCACCGGTGCTACGGACTTCGTGCACTGAGCTGAGATTCTCCATACTCAGGTTTAAGTTAGCAGGAGAACGGAGCACTTATGGGTTGTACCCGTGTGCCGTGATGTTGATCCATCGACTAAACTAAACTAAACTAAACTAAACTAAACTAAACCAGAAGTAGTAACACATGTATGGAATACACTTGAGTTCAAAGCTAGCCATAGCACCTGACCAACCAGATGCTATTTTGGGCTGTAGGAACATGTGATTGCCCAGTTATGCTCAGGTGCAGTTTTGTGCATGTATTCCGGCGGATACTAGACCCCTTCAAATGCGTTCGGACACATGTGTGCTTTTCCTGTCCTTGCAATTAAATCAACACATGCTGTTTAGCATATGAATAATGGCATTTCTTTGGCATTCTCTGGGCATCTAACGTAATTAGCAGCTTCTTTGGTGTCTGCTTCTGCTGCTTCTGCTTATTATTATTTCTCTTCTTCTGTTCTTCTTGATCTTGTCTCTCTTCTTATAATTATAAATATTTCTTCTTCTTCTTCTTCTTCTTCTTCTTCTTCTTCTTCTTCTTCTTCTTCTTCTTCTTCTTCTTCTTCTTCTTCTTCTTCTTCTTCTCCTCCTTCTTCCAATACTACCACTTCATCTATTATTACTACCACCACCTCTAGAAGCACCATCACCACCACCACCAACACTACTACTACTACTACTACTACTATTACTACTACTACTACTACTACTACTACTACTACTACTACTACTACTACTACTACTACTACTACTACTACTACTAATAATAATAATAATAATAATAATAATAATAATACTTACTACTAATACTGTTGTTTCCCCTTCCTCCTCTCCCCCATCTCCTCTAACTTTTCTTTATCTCCTTACCTTCTTCCTCTCCTTCTTCTTATCATCCCCCTCCTCCCTCTCCTCCTCCTCCTATTTCTTCGTCTTGCCGCTAGATATTTGACGATCATACCATCAAGGAGTTCTCAAGATGAGCTCAACCACTGTTTTGCAATTCCTCGTTAGTTTCATACTGCTCGAAGCTAAATGTTGGTTTCGTGGGCCAGTATATCTTTCTAAACTTTGTGATGCAGCTGACAGACGAAATTTTTTTTAGATTTTATGTCCGATCTTGAGCCGACGGTTGGTGATCTGTCCCTGACGGTCAATAGTGCGATAGTCATCGTTGGGCTAATCCTATAAGCAGCTTACAACGTCAAGTTGCGTCATGAATCGGTTGAGAAACGCAATTACAATATTGACTGGAGTATCAGTTACTTGGGAACCATTGCGCCCATTGAAATAGCATGAAAGATCACTTTTCTGGTATGAATGGACATCCATGAAAGTTAAGGAAAGAAGTAGAGATCAGACGAAACAGTAGACAATATGTAGATACACCGGGATTTGAACCTGCGGCTTTCAAGTGGTGGTCGCGTCTCTCTAAGTGAACAAATATACTTCTGCCTCAAAAATGTATTATTATTATTATTTGCCAAAAACCAATGAACAAGTTCTACAAAAACCAACTGAAAACAGTAAACTGATTGGAGAAATTAGACTAAGACAGACAAAAGTTTTTGGGCATGTTATGAAAAGAAATAAATTAGAGAACTTGGTTACGACTGGCAAGATTGGGAGGAAAAGAACATGGAGAAGGCAGAGAAGTAAATATCTGGATGGCTTGGAAACGTGGCATCGTCAAGACAAGAACACAGAGCTGACCAATGTCTGTTGATCGTGTAAGTTGGTGAAACATGACCGATCACGCCTACCGGCATGACACGTGATGATGTTTATTAGCTAGATCTACACAATCTAGAAAACAATGGGGGGAACCGTTGAGACCACTAAGACAATTACATAAATAAACACACATAGGATTATTTGGCGCTCACAGAAGGAGAAGAAGGAAGTAGAGACTAGAAGACGCAATAGACAACATACAATTTGAAAGAATTTGAGAGCATTTTGGAGTGTATAGCTGGTCGTGCGTCGAAGTACACTTGTTTCTGCAGCGAGGCGCCGTCGTCATTTGGAGGCGACAGGTTCGATTCCGGTTGGTAACTATAGCTTTCAAATTTTATATTGTCCAGTGCGTCTTCTAGTCTCTACTTCCTTCTTCTCCTCCTGTAAACGCCAAATAATACTATGTGTGTTTATTTATGTATCAATCTAGAAAAGATAATCATGGAGGAAAGTTACCGGAGAGACGAAGAAGATGATGACCACGCAGGAGATGGCTTCAAGATGTGATGGACAATTTACACATGACAGCAGCACAGGCAGGGCTTGTGGTGTTTGCTAAAACTTAATTGCTTATCCTTTACAGGACGTAACAATTAACCCCAGATATGTTTAAATATTTGTGATTGTCTGTTACGTTTGGTAGATTACCGAATCTTTGGTGAAAAGGGTTACGGACGCAGTTCGAAATCCCGCATACCGCGTTCGAAAGACTGCTGCGGGATATATAGCAGCAGCCCGCTTTGCGTTGATCTTTATAAACATGGTATGAGTGCCTTTCGTTCAAAAAGCAATGGCAAACCACTAAACCTAAATTTGCCAAGAAATAACAAAGTAAAACATGTTGGGATTGGCCACGACGTCCTGTAAAGGGTATGCAATATTTTTTTTTTTTTTTTTTAGATTGCCTTAGACTGCTGAACGACAGAAGATCACATCGTCGTGAAAGTCATCGCAAGGCAGTGTGTTTCTGTGGCTGTTCTCGAACTTGGAATTCGGGTTTCTGAAACTGTATTCACTGCTCCTAAGCTACATGTGTCCTCTCTGGCTTATGATGGAGAGGAATGTGGAGAGATATTTATGGGAGCAAGTGAGATAATTCGGCCACGTTAAAATACATATAACTTTTATTAAAACCATATTGGAGGGTAGAGATGAAAGCAATCGAGCAAGAGGTAGACAGCAATACAAGTCGGAAGATAACATTAACAGATGGACGAACAGTAGTCTGACAGAATGTACAATCAAGATGAGATACAGACAGTGTTGGAGATCCATTGCAGCCAACCTTCATTGTGGAGACGGCACCTGATTGACTTACTGATTTAATTATTGATTGGTTACGGAAGTTATGTGTAGGAAAAGGTCACCCACTGGATGATGGATGATGAGATCTATAATTCACCTGGCTCACAACTGTTGAATATAGACAGACGATGGTTATTTTTACGTCACCCCTACCCCTGTTCAACCTCATAACAGAAGTTATAATTAGGATCCATCTCAACCTCTAATTAATAATTATGCCACTAAATCAGCCACATTTCAGAAATTAATTTGAAAGGGGTTGTTGTCCATAGGAGATCATGGCGTCGAGTATTGAGACATATTCGATTCCGATTCCATTTCAAAAACAAAAATTCCAAATTTGACCTCGTCTAACCTGCTTCATCAGCTGTGGTTAATATTGAGGTACGTGGTTTTTGTGGGTTTATTAGCCCTAATTCTTGTCTTGTGAGTCCTATCTCGGACTGGTTATGTAGCGTTTGTGTCTGTGACGTCAGCAGTGGTCGGCGGCTATCCTTTGTGCTATTCTGTTGTTGTGGTTTTCTTTGTTGGTGGGTGTGGGCTCCTGACTCGTCTGGCTGCAGTCCTTATAAGGACTTTTCGTTATCCCACTCCAGCTGGAGGATCGGTCGTCGGCTGTCCTTTGTGCATGTTTCCACTTGTTTTCTTTGTTGGTGCAGGCTCCTGGCTTGATTGGTTGCAGTCCTTAAAAGGACTTTTTATTTGGTCTTTTTGTCTCCTTTCTTGTGTAGTTTCTGTAGGAACTTTTTGACGTTTTCATTTTCCTCCTAGCGCCTGTTTTCACTGTTGCGTTTGCGTATCTGCTGCCTAGCGTTTTCTTCCTCCGTGGTCAGCCATGGGACGATTTCACCGTCCTCGATATAGTACTCGAAGTCGGCCTCACAGTTGTAGTGTACTAATGGGTATACCATCGGTTTCCCCCGGAGTTTTTTAGGCTTCTTCTTTTCTTTTTCTTCCTAGCGCCTTCTGAATTCCTCGCGCTTGAGTTCCTCCTTGTCGACTGGGTATTCTGTGCCTCCTTCAGAGATCCGACGGTATAGTAGTTCCCTCTTGGGCGTTGTGGTTGGGCTGCTGGCTTTAGCTTGCTGTTCAGACTCGGTCTCTTGGGTTTCTTCTTGCGGTTTTTCTGTGAGTTCTTGTGTGGCTTCTGTTGGTTTGTTTTGAAAGAGTTCCATTTCAGCTCTATGCAGTTCTCTTTCGGTCTTCATAATTTGTAGGATTTCTTCAACTCGTCTATCTGCTTTTGAAGTTGATCTCTTTAAGCTTGTGCTATACCCGTGGCTGTCTCGCCTCTCTGCATTGCTTCCTTGAATGGTGTCTTTGTGATGATGGCGATCTTTAAGACGTCTCTGTGTCTCTGCAGTTACGGACAGCCCAGGTATCTTGTTACATGTTTGCCCAGGCAGTTGGCGCACTTTCTTTTGTTGTTGGGTGCTCGGAAGTCCGTGTCCAGCTTGGCCAGCGGACACTCCTTGAAGGCGTGGTGATCGGCGCAGTATCGGCATATTTCCGTCTTATTGCGACACGTAGCTCTACTGTGGCCGGCCTTCTGACATCTGGAACATTGCGTGATTCTTGGTATGAATCTCTCTGGTTGCTGCATTCTCTTTTTGAATGATGCTGTGGTCGGTATCTCGCTGCCCTCCGACGTCACTACTGCCAAGGTTGTAGGTATCTTGGAGTAGGTGAGAAGCCGCTCCGCCTTCAAGAATCGGATGTGAAGATTCTCTTCACGTAGCTGCATCAGGATTTCTTCATCTGTCAGCTCCACAGGAATCCGCTTGACAACCCATCGGACTGTTTTCGAGTCGGTGTTTCCGACTCTGGTGTCTTTCTCCTCCTTCTCTGCTGTCTTGGTTCTTGACTGTGTTGGGCTGTCAATCTTCTCCCTCGTAGTAGCTTCAGTGATGGCTGTAGTATCAGGCTCTTTGATGCAGCTAGCAGGTGGGCTCTCGACGTTCTTCTTCTTGTCGGCTCCCACGCTGCACATCTTGGCAACAGCGTGTTTCTTGTTGTTGGATTTTCCACGTGACATTTTCCCGCTGATCAGGCTTCTTGACAGAATAATGCGACTTGACTTGTTAGCGCTCGCAGTGCGAATGATGCGACCTGATTGAGACATAATTAATCAGCGCCATTTTATAGCACAATAGGTCTCAGAAATGTATGTTAACCAATCAGACTCCAGATAACAAACACACGAGGACATAGGAGTGGCATACTAGGTGTTGTAATATCCATCACCATCATGTGCTTTGACGATAAGCGTGGGCGGTCATGTTTCGCCATCTTAGACGATCACCAGAGTCGTGGATCAGCTCATTTTTCTTGTCTCGACCCTGTCATGTGGCCAAGTCATCCAGGTATTTACTTCTCCGTCTACCCTTTGTTCATTTTCTCTCATTCTCGCTAGTTGTCACGAGTTGCTCTAGTTTATTTCCTCTTATAACGTCCCCCCCCCCCCAAAAAAAAAAAAAATGACTGCCTACGTCTAATTTCTCTAATCAGTTTGCGGTTTTCATTTGACTCTTGCAGGAAAAGCGCATACATGCCTTTCAATATAACTTTTATAGACGGGTTCTAGAATATCTTGGGTAAAGAAAAGAACTACGGCATCCATACTTCAAGAGCTCAATATTGAAGAGGGTTGGCTATTAAAGACGATAAAACAAAGAAAATTGATATATTTTGGTCACTTGAAACGTCATGAAAGTTTGGAGAGAACAATAATGGAGGGGCATATGCCTGGGAAGAAAGGAAGAGGAAGGCCAAAGAGAAGATGGGTGCAGGATGTGGTGAATGATCGCCAGCTGGGTGTATCAGACGTGGGACATCTTGCTTGTGATCGAGAAGTTTTTTGGAAGGTTGTTATGGGAGCGAGGTTCTGCATAGGACATGCTTCTGAATGCATGAATGAATGAATGAAGGACTTGTTCATCGGTTTTACTGTCTGTTCATGTTATTTTTTGCATTTTCCTCAGACACCACACTTCCATTGCCATTAGGTGTTTTTCAGCTTGTCTGCTCATCGTCCACGTTTCACATTAATGAAACATTACGGGTATTATTACGATCACTTAAACAAGAAATGCACCTGATTGCTTCCACTGTGTTGTACTTAAAACACAGATATCAATAGCAGGGGAAACCATAAGACTAATGAAATAGCGTGAGAAATAAAGGAACATGTATTTATTGGCACTTATGGAAAGTACTAAAAACAAAGTAGGAAATGCATGACACACAAGACATTCGACTTCACAAGCTTTTCAAACGTTTTTTTCCCGCGAGACCTGACATTTCGATGTTCGGTTTCTGGATGTTTACTTGAACGATGCGACGTCGTCGTTTTGACACTCTGGTTAGAACAAGTCTAAATTATTCATATAAATCTTCAGCTATTTGTCAAACAAGTAGTGAAGCGTGTACAACTGGAAATCTGGTTCGCGTGAGAGTAATGATGTATTTGTTTATGTACCTTTTAGCGGGCGCGTTAGCCAAGTCAATAAGGAGCTGATGAACACGGTCGGATGGGGGTTCGAGGTATAGGCTTGTTGTCTGCTAAGTGAGGGAACGATTGGCTACTTATTCCTTAGTTTCAGGACAAACTAATATATTAATTAAATTTATCTCTTGAGAGGGACTAGAAAAATGTCGGGTAAACAAGGCCGTAGATTCGTGGTAGCGTTGATACTCCCTATCGGGTAAACAAGGCCGTGAGAGTCGTGGTAGCGTAGAGACTCCCTATAGGGTAAACAAGGCCGTGAGAGTCAAGGTAGCGTAGAGACTCCCTGTCCACCCAGTGGTCATTGAATGGGTTCTTCATTGGGGTGGATTTTTAAATTGATCTAGGCTTCCGAGTGGTTCGAGCCTAAAATGAGTACTAAAAAGGTATTGGGAAGTAAAGATGGCCGGTGTAATACTAATTACATCACCCACCGAGTGCTGATTGGTAAAACAAATATGGATTTAACACCATATGCCCAATACACTTGAAGGTGAAGTAAAAGGGTCCTTTACTCTTGATATTAAATTAGGCGACCGCCCGTGTGTTACTGGAATCCACTAGTCTTCCCCCTCGAGGTTTGACGGCAAAAGTGGAAGATGATGATCATGGTTAATTTACATCACTTCACGCTGTAACAACCATATCCGCAGAGTGATCATTTCTATCATTTTACCATGCAATGACCATATATACAAAGAGTTATTTTAATTTATATCACATCACGCTGTAACAACCATATCCACAGAGTGATCATTTCTATCATTTTACCATGCAACGACCATATATACAAAGAGTTATTTTAATTTATATCACATCACGCTGTAACAACCATATCCACAGAGTGATCATTTCTATCATTTTACCATGCAACGACCATATATACAAAGAGTTATTTTAATTTATATCACATCACGCTGTAACAACCATATCCACAGAGAGACCATTTCTATTATTTTACCATGCAACGACCATATATACAAAGAGTTATTTTCAATCATTTCACCCTGCAGCGAACATATCTACAAAGGAGATGTCATCTGTAGAACTTCTGTCATGTTTTCTGTGGCGAAGGAGTTAAGGAGGCAATCAGTAATCCCGCATACCGCGTTCGAAACACAGCTGCGCGCGATTTTGCAGCAGATCGCTTTGCGTTGCTTTTCATTGAAAAACTGTAGAGATGCCGGTTGTTCAGAAAGAAAAGGCAAACTACTGTACGTAAACTTACTAAGAAATCACAAACAACCAAAAATACCTGTGATTGACAGCGACGTCCAGAATGTATATGCACCTAACTAAGCAAAGGATTTGGATACTTTTCAAAGCATTGCGTTGACTTTTGCTTTGTTTCACAAGGTGGATAACTAGCAAACGAGACGAGAAACATATCAAAGCAACCAAAGTGTGCTGTCAGGGGAAAATGTCAAGAAGAGGTAGAAAAACTACCAAGTAGTTTTGAGCATGTTATGAGCAGGATTTGCAAAATTTAGTAGATGCACTTGTTGCACACAGTGAACAATTAGGGTTAAAATTAAATTGTAAGAAGACACAGATTATGGTCGTCACTAGGAAGAAGGAAATACCAAAATTTAATATACAAATAAATGGAAATATTCTTAAACAAGTGAATCGGTACAATTATTTCGGAACAGTCATAACATCTGATGGGAGATGCCTTGAAGAGATTACAACAAGATTCTATATGGCGAAGGTAGCCTTTTACAAGATGAACAACATACTGACCGATAAAACTGGTGTCAATTGCAAAGAGAAAAACAGTGTTGACGTACTACATAGAACCTGTACTTTTGTATGGATGTGAAGCGTGGACAATGAGAGGACAAGCTGAAAAACATCTGGTGGCTGTGGAAATGTGGTTTCTGAGGAAAATGCAACGAATACCACGGACAGACAGAAAAACGAATGACCAAGTCCTTCAAGAAACAATGAAAATGAAAATCGTAAGTTGATTAGAGAAATTAGACGTAGACCGTCAAAATTTTGTGGTCACGTTACGAGAAGAAATAAATCGGAGAACTTGATGACAACTGGCACGATCGAGGACAAGGGAACAAGGGGAAGGCAAAGAAGTAAATACCTAGATGGTTTGGCCACGTGGTATGGTCGAGACAAGAACACTGAGCTGATCCACGACTCTGGTGATCGAGTGAATGGCGAATCATGACCGCCCACGCTTATCACATGATAATGCACATGATGAATGAATGTTATGAGGTGGTAAAACATTAGAAAATTTAGTGGCAACTGACGAACTCGATAGAAAAGTACAAGGAGAAGACGAAGAGATACATAGCAGGATGGATGTGTCATGCATGATATCGCAACAAGAATACACAATCCAGATCATAGACTGGTTACCTGTAAGATTTCGAACGATAATCCCCCACCCTTATCGACATGGCTGATGGTTATCTTCTTCCTCTTCTTTGTTCCTCTTTCAAAGGGAGTGGGTTACACCTACCTACGCACACCAGATGTCAGTGTGCCCGACTTTGGCATGCATCTATGTACAGTTTACTAGACAGATAGTAGGCCTATCCAAGATAACGGGCTCTATCTACCGTAAGTAGATTTACTTTTCCTTAACAAGTTTGCCAGGGCAGAGCTGTTACAACCTGCTCTTTGCAACTGCCTTGTTATTTGTAACGTGCATAACTTGCACAACCTCATTTTTTGCCCTTATCTGCGAAGGTAGATATTCTATCTGGCTACACAAGAGATCAGGGTTATGTGTGAAATCATTCTATGCTTTTCCTAACAGATCCTAATGACTCTTGGGAAAAATAACAAGCCTTATGCAGGGATTGAACAGGTACTTTCTCATTCTGAGGCGGACATCATAAACTCACCACCCTTCCCCACTCCACATATGATTACGATAATTACCTTTCTTCTCGTTTCAAGAAATGTGGCCTTACTTTTCCAAATCTACGTGTTGTTATTACAGCTCGGATAGAAAACAAAACCTGGGCATTGATTTTCTCTGGGCAAGTTTACGCTGTTAACACCTGATATCTAGTTCATGCATTTTCTCTTTAGCATACACAGCATGATTATAGAAGTCTGCTACTAGTGAGGCTTATCATCTGAGTTTATAGAGCATGGGGGATCTATGGCACATTTCCAGGCAAAGCACATAATGCTTAGGTTGCATTGTCAAATGAAATGTCCAGACCCAAAAAGGACAGGAATGTGCTGGCCATTTTCTTTGTGAAATATTATCAAGGAAATATTAAAAAAAAATGTGAAGAGGTGATAACGGATGAGAAGGGATAATAGTAATTGGCTGCAGCAGAGGAAAAGGAAAAGGAAAAGAAGGAGAAGAAGAAATAGAAGAAAAATAGGAAAAAAGAAGAAGACTGGAACAGGATGCTGAAAAAGAAGTAGGAGATGAAAAAGAAGGAAAAGGAGGTGGAAGAGAAGAAGATAAGAAGAATGTGAAGAGGAGGAGAGAAGAATGAGAAATAGAAACAAGAATAAGTAGAAGAAGAATTCACCGCAGTGGTAATTATCACTATGATGACGCTGGTGATGAAGATTATCTTCTTGATGATGTTGGCGGTGGTGGTGGCTGTGATATTTACGATGATAACGATGACGAGGATACTGAAAATGAAGAAAAAGATGTTGATTATGATGGTATAGTATGTCCACAAACGAATGCCGTCATTCAAGATCAATTATTTTGAAAACTGTCTGTTGCATCGTTATGAAATTTTTCCTGCCGTCTTATATTTACCCCCACCCAAGGAATTTGTCTTTGATATGTCCAAAAGCAACTTAAATCATCGAAAGGGGCGACATTTCTTTGATGTTTTGCTGAAAAACTAGTGATTTCTCGCTAACAAACTTGGTTTTACAGTAAGGAACGCCCCGCCAATTCACATGACGACACAAGGCGTATCCGGATTCGTATGGGAGTGGGTGCAATAAAAGAAGTAGCTTAAAAGTCGACAGAATCGGCTGCATTGCGCCGGGTTTTTATCCCATATGGCTCCGTTTCTTTCCGCAGCGCGGAAAGCGTCGCACAAAGCACGAACTCCGTAGCTCCAGCGACGACCCTCGGGAGTCTCCGAAAAAATGCACTCGTGAAATGAAGGACGCGGCCCGGAATCGAACATACAACCTTCGGAGCCCGAGTCAGACGGCTTGACCACTTCACCACGGAGAATCCCGAGAGGGGTGCAATGTGTAATATTAGTAAAGACAGAGAATTTACAGAGGCATGGGGTAAATAATTTGTAAATTAACAGGAAAGTAGAAGGAATATATTTCTTACCTTATTTTTCATTTCCGTCTTGTTTCTTCAGCTGCTGGTTAATCATGTGTACACAAGTATTCATGTTAGCTTTTTATATTGAGTTCGTGAAAGCTTCCAAATAGCTGTGCGTTAAAGTGCGTATGGAGTGACCAGAAATGATACCGCAATTTAGTCATCATGTTTCCATTTTTAAGGATCTGTTCAGCTGTCTGTGTAGTTTGTTCACACGGACACATGGGTCACAGACCCGCTTTGAGTCTTCGTGAAAGATTGTCTACTCTGCTGTTTACCGTTCAGAGACGGAACATGAGTACCTGTTTTGCACTAAGAAAATTGTTGCCAGTGTCTCTGTAGTGGGCTTTCTTCTTAACGACCAAGATGTTGGTCCTCTTTTCATTGACGTTTATAGATTGATTCGTATGCACGTGTGATGTCCCCTAATTTGACAACGTGTTTGCTCTCACGTTTCTTGTTATGCCACAATATGTCAGTTTCCACCGCAATATTACTCTTCTGTTGGTATTCAATGCGTTTAGTGTGTGTGTGTGTGTATGTATGTGTGTGTGTGTGTGTGTGTGTGTGTGTGTGTGTGTGTGTGTGTTTTCAATACAGTTGTTTGTCACCGATGAGAGCTTGCGGAATTGAAAATTCATCACTGTGGAATACAAACTGTTGCCATTGACATTATGCTCATGCTGTAATGTTTAGGGCCTGCACATTTTCTGAATATTTGTAGCAAAATATCCCAATTGGTGTGCACGTGGATTAAGGTCTGCGATCTGCTCAGACCTTAATCTGTGTCGGACGATTCCAGTAGGTTGATGAATGCTCTCGGTTGCATAAAATTCAATCCATCCTTTCTCCAATAATCCTCTTCCTCTTTCAACACATGATCCTCACATTTTTCTAGTAACTGTTATCAATATTTAATAGCGCGGACTAGATTAGTATCTTGACGTCAGACAATTTGAGTATATTATTGTCAGCTGCCACCTGTCCTTTAATTTTAGCCCACGCAAGTTCTATAGGGTTAAAATGAGAATGGTACGGCGGAAGTCTCAAGCACCCATGACGATGCTCTTCTATCAACTTGTCGATTTTATATTTCTTGCTTTTGGGCATCTGTTTTACAAGGGACAACAGTTCTAGCTAGAAATGCGTTTCAGGAAATGGTATGTTTTCCATTCGGAGTCATATCTTTATTGCTCCCTTTGTGCTCGATGCTGTAGGTATTGTGTCTTCTTGGGCAACAACATTGATATCATGCATTGTCCATAACTGGACACGACGGTCTATCTAGGGATGGAAGCACAATATTCTCGAGCCAATCTCTAAATACATTACCATTCATCTTATTATGATAAGCCCTATTGTCTGTATGCTTTGATACGAACACGAGCCCAGCATTCTGTTGTAAGCCATTATGCGTATTACAAGCATGGGCCATGACCAAAAGCTATCCTATACTACTGGGCACATATCGCTTTATCTGTTCATCCACTGATAGCCATTCCTTATCACTTGTGTGGTGCGCATTGATCCACATTTCATCCAAACACACTATGCCATAATTTTTTTGCGCATTTCCTTTATTTCACGTAGGTATCTGCTTCTCATGGCTCCTAAATGCGGTTGCTCGCAAAGAATATTTCTACCGCCCTTGTACTTTCAAAAAGTGAAGATAATATCCTTATAGTTTTCCACAAAGTTGTTTTGGATAGCTCAATGTTATTGTTCTTTCTCAACCAAACCCTAAGTTTTCTTACAGTCACCGTTTCTTTGGCATCCAGCATTTTTATAATGCTGGATAATCCTGGATATAAAATCCTAAATTTTTATAATTTTAGGAGTCTACATGGCGAAGTGGTCAAGCCTTTTGACTCTGGCTCCTAAGTTCGTAGGTTCGATTCCGGGCCGCATCCTTCGGTTCACGGGTTAAATTTTTCGGAGACTTCTGTGGGTCGTCGCTAGAACTGCGGAGTTCGTGCTTTATGCGATGTTTTCCGCGCTGCAGAAAGAGACCGAGCCATATGGCATAGAACCCGGTGCAATGAAGTCGACCCTGTCAAATTTTAAGCGACATTTTAAAGCATTTTTATAATAGCTCGCCTTATGACATCTTTGTCAAAGCTGTCTACAATAATCTTTTAACCTACCGTTTGGTTATTGCGTGGTCGTTTAATTCCAGATTCTTGCACCCATCGACGAAATGACCGTTTACACAAACCCAATGCATGCACTGTTCTTTTTTCGGAATTTGTAATAGTATAAAACAGTTTCCTGCGATCAGCTTCTTGACAAAAATATGTGTACGACTTCATAGCGATTCTTTGAAGTTTATACACAATTTCGCATTCAATCCCATTGAAAAATATTCACACATTTAAATGTTAGCGATAAGTGGTAAGATGTAAAAAAAAAAAAAAAAAAAAAAAATAATAAACATATTAATCAGGTTTCATGAAATAACCCACATTTTGAGACACCTCTGAACAGTCCTAGTTTAAACATCGCGGGAGTTGGCATAAGGCCAATCCGGTGAAAATATTCAACATTGAGCGCTGATTGACTGGCTACGCTGTAATACATTTAAAATTATGAATTTCATCTCAGACTCGTAAATTATATACCGCATATAAACAAACTTTGAAATCTGCTGTAAAATCTCCAGAACAAAAATTATTTTGTTGGGTGGACATAATGATAAGGTTATGTACTAAATCTCATAATTTCCCCTCAGTTGGTTACTGAGATATGGATGTTTATATTGAGGCAAACAAATGTGAATGCACTATAGTAGCAGTGGTGGTGATGGTAATAATGGTGAAGATGATGATGACGAAGATAATAAAAAAGAAAAAAAAAGATGATGATTATGATGGTAGTAGTAGTGGTGGTAAATGCCATTCAGGTATATGCCACCAACAAGTGAATGCAGTGAAGAAAGTATAGAGGAATTTTATAATGACATGAAGTCTGCTCTGAAAAACTAAAAAATATCAGAAATATATATCATAATGGGTGATTTCAACGCAAGATAGGAAAGCAAGGCAATGGATGCGGTGTAGGCAACCATGGTTTGGGAGAGAGAAATGAAAGAGAATATCCATCCATAATGTGCCATGCCGGTAAGCGTGAGCGGTCATGTTCTGACATCTCACTCGATCACCAGAGTCGTGGATCAGCTCCGTGTTTCTGTCTCGACCATGCCACAAAGCCAAGCCATCCAGATACTTGCTTCTAGGTCTTCCCCTTGGTCTGTTCCCCTCGATCTTACCAGTCGTCACCAAGTTCTCCAATCCATTTCTTCTCATAACATGCCCAAAACATTTTGACTATCTACGTCTAATTTTTCTAATCAATTTACGATCTTCATTTGTTTCTTGAAGAACTTGTTCATTGGTCTTTCTGGCTGTCCATAGTATTCTTTGCATTTTCCTCAGAAACCACATCTCTACAGCCATCAGATGTTTTTCAGCCTGACTGCTCATTGTCCACGCTTCACATCCATATAAAAGTACAGGTTCTATGTAGCATCTCAACACTCTTTTTCTCGTTTCAATTGACATCTTTTTATTGGTCAGTATGTTTTTCATCTTGCTAAAGGCTACTTTTGCCATGGCGATTCTTGTTCTAATCTCTTCAAGGCATCTTCCATCAGATGTTATTACTGTTCCGAGATAATTGTACCTATTCACTTGTTAAAGAATATTCCCATTTACTTGTATATTACATTGTGGTATTTCGTTCTTCCTAGTGATGACCATAATCTGTGTCTTTTTACAATTTAATTCTAACCCTAGTTGTTCACTGTGTGTAACAATCGCATCTACTAAATTTTGCAGGTCCTGTTCATTGTCTGCAATCAAGACTGTATCATCTGCATATCTAATGTTATTGATGCATCGTCCCCCAATGTTGATTCCTTCCATATCTTCAATATTTCTGAAAATACTTTCACTGTACAGGGAAAACAGATCTGGAGACATTACACATCCCTGTCTCACACCTCTCTTAATAGATTGATATTGGCTTACTTCATTATCAACTCTTATGGCAGCTTGTTGTTTCCAATATATGTTTTTTACAAGTCTAAGATCTTTTCCATCAATTTGTAGATCTTCAAGCATCCTTATCATGTTGATATGTCTCACTTTATCAAAAGCCTTTGTGTAGTCAATAAAGCAAAGGTGTAGATCTTTGTTTACTTCTATAGAACGTTCGATTATGGTTCTCAGTATATACACAGCATTTACTGTACCCTTGCCTTCTACAAAGCCACATTGTTCTTCTCCTATTTCAGGTTGTATTTTCCTCCTAACTCTTTGCATGATAATTCTTAGCAAAATCTTCGTGATGTTACTCATTATACTAATTGTTCGATGTTGATCACATTCCAAGGCTCCGGATTTCTTTGGGATTGCAATAAATACAGAATTACATAACTCCTGAGGTATATTTCCAGTATCATATATTGTATTAAGCAGACTGGTAACTTTATCTATTCCATATTCTTTTAAAGCATTAATCATTTCTGTTGTGACGCTGTCTGAACCGGGGTTCTTGCCAGATTTCATATGGTTGAGAGCATTCTGAACCTCCATCTTCAAAATTGCTGGTCCTTCATTATTATTTTGAACATTATACTGTTCGTCTCTGTTATCGTCATAAAGGTATTTTACGTAATCTGACCATTCATGTAATATCTGATCTTTTTCTACTATGACTCTTCCATCTTTTGTCTTTAGGCAGCATGCTGATGTACGTGTTCTTTGATTAGTAAGCTCCTGAATTCTTGTGTGCATTAGTTTCGCATTGTTACTGTTGTGTTGTTTTTCAATTTCTCTGCAATTTTTCTCAAGCCATGTTTCTTTTGCTTTCTTACATAAGGTTCTCACTTTTCTGTGAATTTCTTCATATTTGGCAGGATTATTTTTGTTCTGTCTTCTTGTTTCCATTAGTTGTAAAATTTCTTCAGTCATCCATGTCTTACGGCCCACTTCCTTTACTTTTGGAATAGTTTTTTCTGCTGCACAACTGATTGAATTCTTCATCATTTCCCACTGATCATCTACATCTTGAAATAGGATCTCTAGATCAGACAATATATCAAATTTGTTCTTTACTTCTATGTTAAAATTATCTTGTATTTCTTTGTCAGTTTTCAATTTGCACAAGTCATATTTAGGGTTTCCTGCTGTATACTTGACTTTCTTTAACTTTACCCTCAATGTGCCTGTAATTAATCTGTGATCACTGTAACAGTCTGCATTTGGAACTGTTTTTACGACTGTTAACGCATTTCGAAACCTTTTGCTAATCAGGATGTAATCTATCTGGTTTTTAATCCTGCTGTCTGGACTCCTCCATGTCCATAATCTTCTAGGATGCTGTTTAAACCAGGTGTTTCCTACAACCATTTCTTGTTCTTTTGCCCATTCTACAAGTCTGTATCCTCTTTCATTTCTCTCTCCCAAACCATGGTTGCCTACACTGCATCCATCGCCTTGCTGTCCTATTTTTGCGTTGAAATCACCCATTATGATATTTATTTCTGATTTTTTTGCAGTTCTTCAAAGCAGACTCCATGTCATTATAAAATTCCTCTATGCTTTCTTCACTGCATTCACTTGGTGGGGCATATACTTGAATGACATTTATTTTAAAAGGTCTTCCGTTTAATTTTACTAATAGAACTCTGTCTTACACAGCCCGATATCCATTGACAGAATTTGATGTTTGCTTATCTAATATAATGGCTACACCTCTTTGATGTTCTTCTCCCCCAGAGTAAATAATCTTACAATCCTCTTCTGTCCTTATCCCTGCTCCTTTCCATCTCGTTTCCGATATTCCTAATATGTTAATCTTCTCTCTCTCCATTTCTTTTTTGATGTTTTCTAATTTTCCATCTGCACTCATTGTTCTAACATTCCAAGTTCCTACTTTCAATGATATTAATCTGTTGCACCTAGTAGCATGTTGACGGTCTGGAGTCACCTGGTGCGCATGACTATCCCTACCGGGCGAGGCTGCTCTTTTGGAGCACCCATTTACGCCGTTTACGCCGTTTCTCTGATTATCGATGATTTCACACAACATGATTTTCTTGGCATCTGTAAAGAAGGTAGTTTGCCATTGCTTTCCCTCCTAGCAGTGACCATACTGGTCAGTGACCGTAGCCATTGTCTCCTCAAAATTGAGATCCTCTGCCTATAGAAATATATACTTGTAGAATATAGACTTGTAGAATGGGCAAAAGAACAAGAAATGGTTGTCGGAAACACCTTGTTTAAACAGCATCCTAGAAGATTATGGACATGGAGAATTCTAGACAGCAGGATTAAAAACCAGATAGATTAGAACCTGATTAGCAGAATGTTTCGAAATGCGTTAACAGTCGTAAAAACAGTTCCATATGCAGGCTGTTACAGTAATCACAGATTAATTACAGGCACATTGAGGGTAAAGTTAAAGAAAGTCAAATATACAGCAGGAAACCACACATATGACTTGTGCAAATTGAAAACTGACAAAGAAATACAAGATAATTTTAACATAGAGGTAAAGAACAACATTTGATTTATTGTCTGATCTAGAGATCCTATTTCAAGATGTAGATGATCAATGGGAAATGCTGAAGAATTCAATCATTATTCAATCAATATTACAACATTAAAGAAAGTGGGCCGTAAGACATGGATGACTGAAGAAATTTTACAACTAATGGAAACAAGAAGACAGAACAAAAATAATCCTGCCAAATATGAAGAAATTCACAGAAAAGTCAGAACCTTATGTAAGGAGGCAAAAGAAACATGGCTTGAGAAAAATTGCAGAGAAATTGAAAACCAACACAACAGTAAAAATGCGAAACTAATGCACAAAAGAATTCAGGAGCTTACTAATCAAAGAACACGTACATCAGCATGCTGCCTAAAGACAAAAGATGGAAGAGTCATAACAGAAAAATATCAGACCTTACATGTATGGTCAGATTACGTGAAAAACCTTTATGACGATAACAGAGACGAACAGTATGATGTTCAAAATAATAATGAAGGACCAGCAATTTTGAAGATGGAGGTTCAGAATGCTCTCAACCATATGAAATCTGGCAAGAACCCCGGTTCAGGCAGCGTCACAACAGAAATGATTAATGCTTTAGAAGAATATGGAATAGATAAAGTTATCAATCTGCTTAATACAATATATGATACTGGAAATATACCTCATGAATTATGTAATTCTGTATTTATTGCAATCCCAAAGAAATCAAGAGCCTTGGAATGTGATCAACATCGAACGATTAGTATGAGTCACATCACGAAGATTTTGCAAAGAATTATCATGCAAAGAGTTATGAGGAAAATACAACCTGAAATAGGAGAAGAACAATGTGGGTTTGTAGAAGGCAAGGGTACAGTAAACGCTGTGTATATACTGAGAACTGTGAACGAACGTTCTGTAGAAGAAAGATCTACACCTTTGCTTTATTGACAACACAAAGGCTTTCGATAAAGTGAGACATGTCGACATGATCAGGATGCTTGAACTACAAATTGATGGAAAAGACCTTAGACTTGTAAGAAACATATATTGGAAACAACAAGCTGCCATAAGAGTTGATAATGAAGTAGGCCAATTTAGTTAGTTAGTCTTCCCTCTTGAGCCTAAGGCGGCGCATAGGGCAGAAGTCCTGTCTCTCCATGCCTGGCGGTTCGCTGCTACCTGTTGTAGATCTTGGATATTTACTTGGCCATTGAATGAGCCTTCTCTAATGATGGTTCTACGCAGGGTCTCTCTTGGTCTTCCCCGTTTTCTTTTCCCTACCGGTGACCATATGAGGGCTTGGTAGGGGAGTCTTGTCTTATCCATTCTGAGTACATGGCCGATGTAGTTCCAACGGCGTCTTCTTATGAAATTGGATACTGTATCTTGCTTAGTGTGGCGAAACGCCAATGGCTCGTGTCCTCATGCCTTCTTTTATTTTGGGTAAACTGGGGGAAACAGCTTTCGGGAACCCTCAGTTCTCTTATTCGTTCAATCACTATGGAAGATAGTTCTATGGGATACTTTAACAACACGATCTTGGTAATAGAATAATTAGATATATGTCTTTTCTTTGGGGAAAACCCGCTAGGGCGCCGTGCACCAAATATACACGGGTTCAACTTCTGGGGGAAAAACAATGTCTGTTGAATAAAGTATGATGTCTAGACTGCCTCATGTCTATGTGACACTTCAAAGAGTGCGACAAATGAAGCGCAGCATGCTGATGGTTGAATGAAAAGGTAATAATTGGGTTTTATTGAATACTGCTAGACCTTGGTTTATAAAGATAACTGGTTGTCTCGACTGGTGAGACGAATTGGCGAGACGGCAGTCTTGCCATATTGGGAGTAGATTGACCGTTGGCCAATCTAGCTAAGCGTCTTGTTCTTGGCATCGCCGGGGAGTGAATCTGAACAATATATCTCCCCAGGGGATTGCATTTGTTCTTGGCGGCAGATGAGCTGTTGCTATCTTTCTTTCTACGGCCTGAACTGGGCATACTGTCATCTTTCTTTAGAATATAATCATTGCATAGCTACGGTATGCCGGAAGGAGGGAAGTGCTCCTTGGGGATGGGGTCCACCAATCTATAATCATCGAATTCTACGGGTAAGGTGAGTCACGGCCGGTACATTGCAGCGACAGCTCAGACAAGAGCAGCAGCCCGAAGGAGTAGTATCTTCTTTTCTATTCTTGCTGGGGATGGGGAACTACACTGAGTGCCATACATCCTCACTACTATAATATTAGTTAAGGGGGCGAAACACATATCCTTAAACACACCACACCACAAGAGCTTGGTCGTTAGAAAGGCATGGTTTGCAAGGGAGAGAGAAGCCGAGAAACGAATGAGCTCCAATAATAATAAAGGCAGGGTATGAGTGTGGAGAGTGAGTCTTGTATGCAAAAGGGTGCATAGGGTAGCCGATAGGACGTCTACAAGATGGAGGTCTACTCAAGCCAGGACGTAGCCAATCCAGGGGCTACCTGACATGTCAGACCCATTCAAACAGGCCACTTATCTAATTGATTAGGTAAGCCAAAATGCATAACCAATTTATTAACTGAGGCCCAATTGGACCTCAGGATTGTGGTGCATGAGTCAGCGCGGTCGCTCACTAATCTGTGTCATCTACAGGGTCCTTCTTTTGACCGTAAAGTGAGTTGAAAGACTCGACAGGGCTTCTATGCCTAAAGCTATATGCAACTGAGGAAGCCAGGGCAAGTCAGTGGCCATACCAGGTAGAATGTTTCTAATTATGAGGGAGAATCAGGACTAAAATTAAACGAGTAACAATACCGCAACTCAAGTATTCTCATCGACTTAGGGTCGAGTGTTTGCTGATGATTCTGGTTGGACATACGCCTAATTCCCATCCTTGTCCGGGACAGCGAAAGACTCTGACTCATTCCCCATACATAAACTGGTCTCATGATATTATTTCCCAACCAAAATTGTGCCAAGTGATCCCATGGCACTTTCCCAGACCAGATGAGTGACTATATCGTGTTGGCAACGGAAACCTGAAAGCTGTTGTTCGAACAACCTACGCTGGAAAGAGAGACCTGAAACTTTGTCCGGTGAGGTGGATGTGAACTAACAGGACAATATTGAGATCTGTGGTCTATGATGTTCAGAGTTTTCTTGCTTCATGTCTGGACTAGAGTTATCTCCTCAGTTTGTTTGTTTTTTAGACTTTTATAGGTTCATCTGTCTTGATGTTTTTCTGTGTTGTCCTTTATTACGGTATTAAATTCTAATTATAGTGACTGAGACAATCGTCATGTTATGTTTGTGTCAGCCAGAAATACACTGCAGGAAATAGACCCCGAGGTCGAAAGAGAGAGTGACAGTGAGTCCGGGGAACGGAGGAGGGTTGGCAGCAAAGACCTATCCCCAGCCAGGGCGAAAGAATAGTTTTGAAACATTGTGACAGGAGAAATTGGGACCCTCCCCATAGCTTGTTACACTTAGTCTCTTGTCTTATTTGCGAATTGGTTCTGAAGTCTGTCCAGTGGATGTTTAGAAGTCTTCTAAGACATTTGTTCTCAAAATTGTCTAATTTTTTTATCTAAAGCTACCGTTGATTTCCAACTTTCACATCCATACGTTAACACTGGAATCACACAAGAGTTGAAGATTTTAAGTTTTGTGTGTTTGCTGAGTGTCTTTGACTTCCAGATGTTTGACAGTTTATTGAAGGCACTAGATGCCAGTGCGATTCTAGATGATATTTCTGGTGTTGAGTCCCCTGTAGATGTCATTTTGCTTCCTAGGTATGTGAAGCTGTTGACTTTTTCAAGAACGTAGCTGTTCAATTTCGTGTCATCTGAACTGTTGGTAAGATCAATAGTCTTTGTTTTTGTGGTGTTAATTTGGAGACCAATTTGCCCTGAAACATTTTGGAGGTGGTTTATTTTCTCTTGGGCATCCGGGTGTGTTGAACTCAAAAGCACTATGTCATCGGCAAAGTCCAGGTCTTCTAGAATTTTGTCAACCCAATGGATACCCATATTTGTGTTGTTTGTGCATTTGCGCATGACCCAATCGATAGCTATTCCAAAAAGCATCGGCGATAAGACACAACCCTGTTTCACTCCAATATCAGCCTATTAAGAGAGGTGTGAGACAGGGAAGTGTAATGTCTCCAGATCTGTTTTCCCTGTACAGTAAAAGTATTTTCAGAAATATTGAAGATATGGAAGGAATCAACATTGGGGGACGATGCATCAATAACTTAGATATGCAGATGATACAGTCTTGATTGCAGACAATGAACAGGACCTGCAACATTTAGTAGATGCGATTGTTACACACAGTGAACAACTAGGGTTAGAATTAAATTGTAAAAAGACACAGATTATGGTCGTCACTAGGAAGAACGAAATACCACAATGTAACATACAAGTAAATGGGAATATTCTTCAACACGTGAATAGGTACAATTATCTCGGAACAGTAATAACATCTGATGGGAGATGCCTTGAAGAGATTAGATCAAGAATCGCCATGGCAAAAGTAGCCTTTAGCAAGATGAAAAACATACTGACCAATAAAAAGATGTAAATTGTAACGAGAAAAAGAGTGTTGGGGTGCTACATAGAACCTGTTCTTTTGAATGAATGATAAGCGTGGACAATGAGCAGTCAAGCTGAAAAAACATCTGATGACTGTGGAAATGTGATTTCTGAGGAAACTGCAAAGAATACCATCGACAGCGAGAAAGACCAATGAACAAGTGCTTCAAGAAACAAATGAAGATCGTAAACTGATTAGAGACATTAGACGTAGACAGTCAACATTTTTTGGACATGTTATGAGAAGAAATGAATTGGTGAACTTGGTGACAACTGGCAAGATCGAAGTGAAGAAACCAAGGGGATGACCGAGAAGTAAATACATGGATGGCTTGGCCACGTGGCATGGTCGAGACAGAAACACAGAGCTGATCCACGACTCTGGTGATCGAGTGAGATGGCAAAACATGACCGCCCACGCTTACTGGCATGGCACATGATGGATCATCATCATCATTATCATCACCACCACCACCACCACCACCACCATCATCATCATCATCATCATCATCACCATCATCATCATCATCATCACCTGCCATATCGTTAAGCGTCGGCGATTATGTTCGCCATCTCACTCGATCACCAGTCTTGGATTATGTTATGTGGCCAAGCCACCCGGGTATATGTTTCTCAGCCTTCTCTTTCCTCTTTCTCCATCAACTTTGTCAGTTATCACAACATTTTCACGTTTATTTCTCCCCACAAAACGCCTAATGCCAGCCATGTCCCATCTATCCAGTCACTCCACGATCCGCATGTGTCTCCCGTAGACTCTCTCTGAGGTCTGCGGGGCATACGCTTCAGTGACGCTGATGGTGAAGTAGCGGGTTCATTCCCTCACCGGTCATTTGGAACACACCGTTGATTTCTCGTTTAGGAAGCTATGGCAAACTACTGAACGTAAATTGGCTTGGTAAACCCACTTACAGTTGGGGTTGATGACAACGTTCTGTAAAGGGCGTGCATAAATTATAGGACTCGTTAACTCGTTGCTGTCGAATATTCAGTTTCACACACACACACACACGCACACATATATACACACACTCACACTCACTCACACACACACACTCACACTCACTCACTCACACACACACTCACTCACTCACACACACATACACACACCCACTCACCCACACACACATTCACACACACTCACACATACACATACATACTCACACACCCTCACTCACACACACTCACACATACACTCACACTCGCACATACACTCCCACTCACACACACACACTCACACTCACTCACACACACTCATACACACACACACACACACACACACACATTCTCACGCACACAGGAATAAATAGGGGCCGACAGACAAGAGACAGGCAGGAAATAACATTGGGCAGCGAGTCAGAATCAGAACAAACATAAACTTAACACCATTGACAAGATAGATATTTATGTATACATGTATCGGCTTTATTGTGTGCGGTGTCTGTCTCGCTTCCTCGTAATCTGTTAATGGTTCACGGAGAAATTATTTCTGTTTATTGTATGAGACTGTCTAAACTTGAGAGTCGTATCAGGTGAGAATAAACAACGAGGAAGCCAAGATTGATTTCTATGTAAAGAATTAACGTACTCACAGATATGCAGATAGACTGACATACATACATAATGTAGAGATAGACAATGTGCAGAGGAGAGATACATAGATATACCACAAATAAGAGAGGGTGTACAGCCAGACATTCAGATAGACAGAAAGATATCCCGACAGATATACTGGAAGGAAGGGAAATTTTGATAGTTAGACTTAATATATTTAAAGATAGACAGCGTGCAGATAAGAGATATAAAAATAGAACCACAATTAGGACGGGAGGTATAGTCAGACATATAGAACGACAGAAAGCTAATCCGACATATAGAATGGGAGGGGGGGGGGGGCTAGGCTTATAAACAGACAGACAACTGGGAAATGATGACTGGAGGTACAAATAGACAGACTAGCTAGTAGGAATAGACTAATAGTCTGGTAGAAAGGCACTCGGTAGAGGGGAAAGGAAGGGAGGAGACGATAATGGGATAGTCCGAGAAGACGGGAGCATAAAATAGACAGACATATTTACACAGAGACAAAGAGAACATGAGCAGCATACAGAATGTCAGACACAGACAAGCAGATAGACAGACAGACATGCATAAGATTTTGGGTGAAGAAACAAAGAAACAGAGATGAAAATACAGACAGACAGATGCGCGAATGGACATACACACTGATAGACAGAAGGACAGGCAAATTGCGGGAGAGCAAACAGGCAGAAATATAGACTGTCAGATAGTCACATGGAAAGATATATGGATGGACTTACGGACAAAAGGGCAGATGGTCGGACGAGCGACAGAACAAAGAGTCAGGCAGGCAGGCAGGCAGGCAGACACGTCGGTCGGTCGGTCGGTCGGTCGGTCGGTAGGTAGGTAGGTAGGTAGGTGGGTAGGTAGGTAGGTACCAGAACTCCAGTTTACGCCACGTCCACACTAAAATAAGTTCCCAGGACAATACAAAAAACGGCAGATGCTAATACCCTCCGCATTATAAGCGACATATTTGCAACGGAGTAACGGAGAAATGATTAGTTTTGTTATGGAAATGACATTATAAAGAGGGGATTATCCGCCTCCAGTCAACAGAACCGGCAGTGGCATTATTATCTGCGTGAAACAGAACGAAAAAGTAATATTGTTTCTGGCTGTGGGTATTGAAAGTCAGAGCGTGAAGGCAGCAAAGAAGCCTCATTAGCGCACATAAATAAACTGACTTTGAGTAACTAAAGGCTAGACTCATTGCAAATTGGAATAGTCGTGAGCTTCGTTTGTCTTGTTTCTGCTTTTCGTGTGAACAAGCTATTTTAATGTCTATTTTTGATTTTCGTGTGATTTTATTTTTATGTTGATCTTTGCAGAGCATTCCTTAACTATTTTTTTTTCTCCTTTTTATATTTTTCTCTACTTTTTTGTTTCGTTCACACTTTATGTTGTTGCTGTTGTTGTTGTTGTTGTTGTTGTTGTTGTTCTTCTTCTTCTTCTTCTTCTTCTTCTTCTTCTTCTTCTTCTTCTTCTTCTTCTTCTTCTTTTTTCTGCTCATGCTTCATCTTCTTCCTTTTCTTCTTCTTTTTCCTTCCCCCTCACCCACAATCTTCAGACTCTGTTATTATTTGTTATTTTATGTTGAGTTGGTAATATGCATACTCTTTCTGATTTCCACTTGATCATATAATTGTTTTCCCCCCAACCGAATATAATAAGTAATAATTTTCAGATTTTGCACATGGCACAACAGGCTGAAATACCACTTATTTAATAAACTACAGTTAGGATACGCTAATGAACGTAAGGGTAACTAGTACCATTATCATTGACACCTTTCCGTCTTGACAGACGATAATTTGGTACATTGTGCTTCATAAAGGCTTAATAACTACAACCCATGGCGGTGGCGAATGTCAGGCCAATTCGAGCTATACATATTCGTCCACAGTGGATGCATGTGAAAACATGGTCATTTCCACCATCATGCACCATCTTACGTCTCTCACGCTCTATGTGTGCTTTATCTGCTATCATTTTCTCCTTTGTCTTTATTCCATTTCTGATAGTTGCCCTCCATACAAAACGTTCAATGCTGAAGTATTGGAAAGATCAGGTTGTGCGACGGTTTATTCCATGCTCAGTCTTCGTAGACTTAGATGGATAGGACATCTTAGGAGGATGGATGATGGTAGAATACCAAAGGACTTCTTTTTTTGGTGAATTACAGATAGGTAAGAGATCTCAGGGTCGGCCTCTACTACGATACAAAGATGTGTGTAAACGGGACATGATTGATACAGGGATTGATAATGCACAGTGGGAGCAAGTCGCCGCTGAACGTGTTGCATGGAGGGCAAATATCAGAAATGGAATAAAGACAAAGGAGAAAATTATTGCAGATAAGTCACACACCGAGCGTGTTTGATGACAAACTCTATGGATTGCTATTTTCTCTGGATATATTGATACTTACGTCTGAATGTGAACGAAGAAGAAAAAGAAGATATTTGGTGCCTTAAAAATTGTTAAAAATGGGATGAACCTTTAGTTGTCTGTCTGCATTGTCTAGAGCAGTGGTTCTCAACCTTTTTTTGGCCCACGCACCCATTTACCATATGTTCAGAATGTCATTCCCCCCTTTCGTATTTCCTTCCTATAACCCACCCCCTCCCACCTTTACACAGCATACGTAAAAACAGAAGCTAAATTTAATAACACATACTAGAACAAGTCTAGACGTCTACATAAAACGTGATTTGCGGGTCTACTTACGTTATAAAACGAATTTCAGAAGAGCAAGAAGTACAGAGCAGTAAAGTATGGAGGGAAAAACAATATCAAGTAATCGGTTCTTGTATTAACGCGTTCTTGAAATAATCTTAATTTCCCCCTTGGAAACCCTAAATTTCCCCCCCCCCCCCCCCCCAGGGATGAATTCCCCACAGGTTGAGAAATACTGGTCTAGAGTACTTCGTTGATTATACTGCCTAGCCATATGAGCCAGATATATATAGGGTGATATACGGGAATGTGTGTTGGGGGGGGGGGGGAGAATGGGTAAACAACAACGATTTTTGTGTATGAGTCGAAATAAGTGTTGGCTGTTTTTTATTTCTGTTCGAGATTTTACGTTCAGTAGTTTGTCATTGCTTCCTGAACGACCGGCACTCACACAAATTGTATGGAAACCAACACAAGGCCGTCTTCCTCCTAATCGTCCGCAGCTGTGTTTTGATCGTGGTATTGCATCCGTAGCACCATCGCCACAGAGCCGCCTGGAATAACTGGTTTAGTTTAGTTTAGTTTAGTTTAGTTTAGTTTAGTCGACGGCACACGGATGTAACCCATAAGTGCTCCGTTCTACTCCTAACTCAAGCCTGAGTCCGGAGAATCTCAGCTCAGTGCACGAAATCCGTAGCACCAGTGAGGATCTGAAATACCTCGAGACCACTCAACCCCCCCCCCTCCCTCCCTCCTCCCTTTTACACTTAGAATCCTCACATGCTTTTGTCCATTTGCAGGTGGTAGTACAGCGTGGGTGTTTTATTTTGTTTGGTCATTGCAAAACAATGTAATCCCTTAGTGAATTTAAACACAGAAGGAATAAACAATAGTTTGCCCGATTTATTGTCAGGCTTCTCGTCAGGTCATACTGCGGAGATATATATCATATGCAGTGAATAAATTAATTATACGTTGGCTAAAATACTTGAAACATATAGTCACTGGTGTTCTGATATAGTCACTGAGTGTGGAGCATGTGTTATCCCCATGGTAATTACAGATTAAACATGAAGTCTTATATCTGCACATAGTTGGTTGAATTTAATTGCTAACGCCTCGATGTAACTGAGCAATTGTTCATTATTCCTCGATTACTATATATGCAACACCTTTTCTTTGTTGATTTATTGTAGAGGGAGTCTCCGTGGCGAAGTGGTCAAGCTTTTTTACTCGGGCTCCGAAGTTTGTTGGTTCGATTCCGGGCCGCGTCCTTCGGTCTACGAGTGAATTTTTTTCGGAGACTCCTGTGTGTGGCGCCTTCCGCGCTACGTGAAGAGACCGAACCATATGGGATTAAAACCCAGTGCAATGAAATCGACCCTGTCGACTTTTAAGCAACATTTTTTTTTTTTTTTTTTTTTTTTTTGTGATTTATTGTAGAAAATTTGCAGCTTTTGAGAGATCGTCAAGACTGGGCAGAAATAAATTTCACAATCATGTTCTAACAGTCCTGAGTTGTTTATTTTTCTTTCTTTAAAATTTCCATTTCCATTTCCAATTTTCAAAACAAAAATTCCAAATTCGGCCTCGTTCAACCTGCTTCCTCAGCATCGGTTATTGTTGAGGTCCGTGGTTTTTGTGGGTTTATTCACCCTAATTCTTGTCTTGTGAGTCCTATCTCGGACTGGTTATGTTGGTTTATGTCTGTGACGTCTGACATATGCCTGGGTCATTGACATTGAGGTGAGTGACCTTTGTAGCGGTACTACGAGAAAAACAACCAGCCATGAGAAATAATGGTGAGGGTGAGTGGAGAACCCCAGGGTGGATGGAGAGAGAGACAGTTTTAGGCTGGGGTGTAATGTTGTGGGGAGCCCAGGGAGGGGCTACACAGTAGGGTTAAAAGACAGTTGATGTTTAGATACCGAGCGGGTCGGTAGTCTAAGGAGAGAAGCGGAGTTAGAGATCTCCGTGTTGTGTTGTTCTCCGAGTTGTGAATGCAGGCCTAAAACCCAGTGGGGGTTGAATAGATAATGGAGGCCTGAACCCAAAGTTGGTTGGATAGATAATGGAGGCCTGAACCCAAAGTGGGTTGGATAGTTATTGGAGGTTAGACCCAGTGTGTGGGTTGTATTGTGTGAGGTCCAGCCGTGGATAGGAGCTGGATAACTGTCCTGGGAATTTGAGATTAAGCAGAGGACTTGAGAAGGCAATGATGTGTGCGTGTTAAGTTGTGAGGAGGATATGTATATTCTATGGATTATATATTGTTTCTGGATATAGAGTTATGTTCCGTTGTCCGTGTTCTTTCTGTATTCAAGGATTATGTGCGCCAAATCAATCTTGTTCACTGACTGATGGATGTGTCCTACTGGGGTGAGTTGCATTGTAAGACGGGTGGCTAGCTCTACTTACACTCCATAGTGACATACAAGGAACATCAAAAACCCTAGACAACGACTATGTCACTCAGTTTATATAAAGAACAATGTGACAACATCAGCTGCGGGATCGGTCGGCGGCTATCCTTTGTGCTCGTCTCCTCTTGTGGTTTTATTTGTTGATGCAGGCTCCTGGCCCGTCTGGCTTGGCTGGGTGCAGTCCTTATAAGGACTTTTTATTTAGTCTTTTTGTCTCCTTTTTTGTGTATTTTCCGTAGGAGCTTTTCGACGTTTTCATTTTCCTCCTTGCGCCTGTTTTCACTGTCGCGTTTGAGTATCTGCTGCCTTACGTTTTCTTCCTCCGTGGTCAGCCATGGGACGATTTTACCGTCATCTATATAGTACTCGAAGTCGGTCTCACAGTCGTAGTGTAAGACTGGGTATTCCATCGGTTTCCCCCGGAGTTTTTTAGGCTTCTTCTTTTCTTTTTCTTCCCAGCGCCTTCTAAATTCCTCGCGCTGGAGTTCCTCCTTGCTAACTGGGTATTCTGTGCCTCCTTCAGAGATCCGATAGTGGTTCCCTCTTGGGCGTTGTGGTTGAGCTGCTGGCTTTAGCTTGCGGTTCACTTTAAAAACGTTTAGAGCGTTATAAATGCCATCTGGCGGCTGTTATGAGTTTACCCACTACACGCCGCTTCCTCACTGATTTTTAGTCGTCCTAAATGCCACCTGGCGGCAGTTATGAGTTTACCCACAACACGCCGTGTCTCCCTACCTCTGTAACTAAGCATGGGTATGAGTCCACCTCTGTAACTAAGCATGGGTATGACTTCACCTCTGTAACTAATCAAGGGTACAACTACACCTCTGTAACTAAGCTTGGGTATGACTTCACCTCTGTAACTAAACATGGGTAATGATTTCACCTCTGTAACTAAGGTAATAACAACGGAGTTCGGGTTGTGATTTGAGTGATATATTCTCATTTTATGTTGTATTTTGTTTCATCGCCTTTTTTACAGGACATCGCAGTCAACACTAACATTTCTGCCGCTGTGATCTCTTGGCAAGTTTACGTTCAGTAGGTTGCCATTGCTTTCTGAACGACCGGCATCGATACCAATGCGAAACCAACGCAACATTTGCTGACGACGATATTTACCAGACAATAAACTAGACCATAAACATTTCACGAAACACATGTCCAGTCCACAACAAGGATGTAAATGAGTAACTTTTATATTTATATTTTCACGCAGTGTTTTTCATGTAGTTGTATCGGTGTGTGTTTGTTGTTTTTGTGCTGATGAAAGCTTTCGCCGCAACGTCCATTTTGTCACATGTGGTCGTGTTCTAGTTAAGCTTGTCGTTTACTTATCGTGATTTGGTGATTTATTCAGACAATAAAATAGAATAGCACATGAAGATCGGTATATATTTTACGTGAAACTAACGAAATAGCGGAAGACCTGCACACGTAAAAAGTAATTACAGACAGAGATGAATAATCGCGGGAAGCCATAGAGGGGGCTGCAGGCGATATTCACAGATAGGACTGGCTTGGCGGGAGATGGTTGAGCGAATAAAGGGCATAAGAAGAAGACAACTATGAAAGCACACCCCACTCCCCCCTCCTCTCAGTCCCTTAACACTCCAGGTCTAAGACACTGCAAACTGAATCTCTCAGCCACTGTTGTCTATGAGTCGCTGTGGCTCAATGGCTAGAATCTTTCCTTGCAATGCTAATGGTAATTTGTTTGAATTCCCATTGGAAAAAAAAGGGGGGCCGGGGGTTGCTGTTCTTAAATATCACTGACTCCAAGGTCTCACAAGCTAAAATTGCGTACCGGGAAATGTCTGGGAAATAACGTGATATTAACCACATTACACAAACAGCTCCGATTGTCTATTGAGTTGAGGTGAGTTGAATTGAGCTAAGAACCGACATAATTGTAATCAGGACATTCCCATACGCGCTCCTTTCCCTCGTTCAACAGCCAGCGTAGAGTCAAACTACTAATCGTTCCCACCGCTATCTGATTGAACTTTATCCTGGTATTCCCTCACAGTTTTAAGATTCAAGATTCTTGCAGAACCCCTGCCGATCCCCCGCAATCTCATTCTTTCCCCATACTGGTTCTCAACCTGTTCCCCCGCCTTCTCCTCCTGTTTTCACGAGCACACGACCATCTCTCCCTTGTCCATAGGTAATCTACCACGAAGAGGTGCATTCCCCGCCGGTCTCAGTCTGTTCATTCCGCCCCACTCTATACAAACATGGAGCAGGCACCAAGCATCCATCCCGTTCCAAGGCCTGGACAAGGGTCGTGTACTTTACACTCTCTTACCTACATACTCTGCAGACGATCAATATAAAACATTTTACTTAAAATAACGACAAATAACAACAATGTTGCTAGAACACAAGATATCATCATACAAGCTGACATTTCCAAACGGATCGTTTTTGTCCCGTCTTTATGTCAACGCTGACATGAAAACCAAGAGTAATTCATTGAAGCAATTATTACGTTGCCTTCATCCTATCGATTATCTTCTTGGGTATATCCTTGCTGTTGCCATGTCAGATGTAACGTATGGTAATTTATATCATAAACATTAGTTATATATTAATAAAACTATTCAGGTTATGTTTATGGTACTGTAGTTACACAACTTGTGTGTGTGTCACGCAGTTCAGTGTTGGCTTTTAATGTTGTGGTAGATGTTGAAATACTGTGCTAATGATCTCAGTACAGTGGTTTCTGACAGTGACAAAAGCGGTGTGTGATTTCTATGTCTATTCTGTGTGTCTGTTGAAGATAATAGGAATATCCTTGAGAAGTGACTGACATTTAAGAAGTAAACATCGAAGCAACAAACAATATGTTGCACGATTTATTGTCTGACATATTTCGCTGCCGGTCCCTGGTCGAGGGGTTAGCAGGTTTCTCCGTAACCCCGAATACTCTCGTGGTTGACGTGAGCGCACGAGAATTGGAAGCGGTTCGAGTCGCGTCAGTGACTTATGAGAGTATGGAGCCGGTCGCTCAGAAAGTCGTGGCGTGCTGATAAGCGAAATTTAGCCTAGGAATCAATATACAGATGAAAGATGCTGATGTTGACCGCAGTATCCTGAAACAGGATGGAAACGTGAAAAAAAAAAATATTTCGCTGCATCTCGTCAGGTCCATACTGCAGAGTTCTAAGTGAATAATTCATGCAGAATTCGAAGTGAATAAATGAATAATACTTAAGCTGAAACAATTGAAATACATAGTAACGTGTTGTTCAAATGTGGAACATCTGTTATCTCAACAGCAATTGGAAGTCTGAAGATGTGTTTTAATTGTTTCAGCTTCAACATTATTCATTTATTTACTTCAGATGATATATAACGCACCTGACGAGATGCAGCGAAATTTGTAGATAATAAATTGTGGAACATATTATTTGTGGCTTATGTGTTTAAATTCACTAAGAGAATGCATTGTTTTGAATTTAAGATATATATTGTGACTCACTAGGCCAGGATGTTCATATATAAGATATGTCATATCTCTACACCACTCAACAACATACTTCTAAATGACTCCACAATATATCCCGTCATCTCCACAACATACATCTAAATCAGCTGGCAGCTGATCTCTAAATCACTCCCCAGCTATGTCTAAATTACTGTACAGCATACCTCTAAATTACTTCACAGCATACTTCTAAATCCTCCACAACATACCTCTAAGATATTACACAACACTGAGGCTCGTGAAAATAACAGGGAAGATAGATTTAAACACAACATACCTCTAAGATATTACACAACACTGAGGCTCGTGAAAATAACAGGGAAGATAGATTTAAACACAACATACCTCTAAGATATTACACAACACTGAGGCTCGTGAAAATAACAGGGAAGATAGATTTAAAGACTCATTATATCGTACCGTCAATACAGAGTTGGTGGTTTAGTTGATAATAATGACGATGATGATGATGATGATGATGATGATGATGATGATGATGATGATGATGATGATGATGATGATGATGATGATGATGATGATGATGATGATGATGATGATGATGATGATGATGATGATGATGATGATGATAAAAATGAATCTAAGACACCGACGATATTTCAGTCTGCTGTGTCCTGTTACAATCTAAAACAATATCACCTGCTCTTGCCCTGAAAGTTGTTGAAAAGCAGAATGTTCCACATCATCAGTGTTGTCGTTTTCCAAAGGCTTGTCCTGCTCACATCTTTGCTCCCATTAATCTTTTGGCATGTATTTCTATCATAATCAAGATGTCTTCTATTACTCTTATGTGGGAAGTATCCACCACATCTTAAATCTATTTACTTTGTAAATTCCATCTTCTTCGCTGGCGCCGATACGTCGATCTCTATTATTTTTTCCAGTATTTCTCAATATAATTTTTTTTTTTTTTGGATATACCTGTTTGTTCTCATTTTCGCCTAGGCATTTTAATGCTATTTTATAACATTTTATTATATAATATTTGTATAACATTTGTTATCTTTTACCAGTTACATGTGTATTTTTTAAATAATCAAAGTATTTCATTTTCCTCAATTGTATTTGTCTTAATAAGTAATCTTCTTTAAAGTTAAATTTGTGTTGAATATTTCTGTTTGTTTTCTTTTGTGCCCATTCAGTTCTTAATTATGCTTTCCAACATTTATATACATGGTACTTTTTGGCTGTTTCGTTAAATTATGTTAAATTGTTCAAGTTTAATACCCGTTGTTGCCACATCGTGTTCACATGCCCTCGGCACTCAGACTTTTGTTGTTCAAGCTGTTACAATCCATAAAGGTTTTAATTGTTTTATTTTTTGCAGAGCCGTGTTTGTTCATTATTTTTTTTTTACTGAAATCAGATTGCCATAGCCTGCCAGCAGTGAATCTAGATATTCATAACTGCTCACGTTCTGTAGTTTCTCGAAAGACACACACACACACACACACACACACACACAGCGCGCGCACGCACGCACGCACGCACAGACAGACAGACAGACAGACTAACGTACGTACGTACACACACATACGTACAGACAGACAGACAGACAGAGAGACAGACACACACACACACACACACACACACATACATACATACCATACATGCATGCAGGCAGCCAGCTAGACAGACATCTGTATGTGTGTGTTTGTGTGTGTGTGTGTGTGTGTCGCGCGCGCGTTCGTGCGTGCGTCTGTCTGTCTGTTTGTTTTTTTCTGTTGTTTCTATTTCTGTTCTTGTTTCATTGATATTTAAATTTTGTTTAATAGTAATAGTTTCTCAATTCGCGTGTTGTTGTTGTTTTTTTTTAAATAGAAACATTATGTCGCCAGCATATCTTAAATGTATGCTTTACTATACCTCCAATTATTGAAGGATCATATTATTTTTTGACGATATCCTCTCTAACATTCCTCGTGATATTTTTCCGTTTACAGTGGTTTAAAGGCAAGATGAGTGACGTCATTGCACCGTGTTTATCCTATATGGCTCTGTCTCTTTCCGCAGAATCACCCATCGAAATCGTCAAACAGAGCACAGGCTCCGTAGCTCTAACGATGACCCTTCCAGAATCTCCTGGAAAACTGCACACTTGAACTGAAAGACGAATTCTAGAAACGAACCCACGTCCTTAGGAACGTGAGACAGCAGTTTAGCCATGTCGTCAGTGAGACATCCCCTATATTTTTAATATAAGAGTTATAAGGGGATAAAATGCAACCATGATTCCCTAATCTATATTTAAAAATGTGATGTATCACCACATTCTCTCACAGCTGCCTGATGGTAACTGTATAATGTTTTAATAATCTGTATTACTTAAAATGGGAAACACTTTTCTTCATGTTCTACACGTTCAAATTATTTAGAGTTGTCTGTAAAGCAAGAGTACCTATCTATATTGTACTCTCTTTTTTTTTGCCCTATAATTTCCCTTATGTTAAATATGTTTTCACGTGTACATCTGTTGTGAATAATTGCTCTCCTCTCCGTACTTTGTTCATTTTTTCTTCTAATTTCTTATACAAAAAGTGCTTCAATTCGATTATGCCGTTACCTCTAACCCGTTCAACCTTAGAAGATAATTTATATTATGTTCTATCGTCTGGCTTAGATTAATAATCCTGTGATCGAGTAGGCCACAAATAGAATATTAATTTGAATGTTATTGTTATCTAAAGAGGGTAATGATGTACTGTATGTCTTAACGTTATTATTTTAATAAAATTGTGCTTGTGTGACTTATCATGACAACTGTTCTGTAAACGGAACATAGGTTCATGTCGCCCTTTCCGTATGTTGATATATTGCTTTCATCCATTCTCTTGGCCGTATTCCTGTTTCCCATATTCGTCGACACAACGCGTCATGTATTTTCACACGCTGTTTTCCACCAGCTTTAATCATCTCTGTGATGTGATCGCAACCTGGTGATTTCCCTTTTTCCGGCACGCTCGACTTCCTCTAATATTGGTTCCGATTCTATATGTTGGCATTTTATTGTTTACATTTGTATCTTTACCGTCTTTATTTATACATCTTTGGCTCCAGTATTCTGTTTATCTGTTAACATTTATTTATTTTCTTCCGCTTGCGTCCTTTATAGTATTTATCCTGGTTTTAGAGTTTATCATCATCATCTAGTGCAGTGTTTCCCAACGTGGGGCCCACGCCCCACAGGGGGGCAATTCGATTGTTAAGGGGGGCAATTCGAAAATGGAAGAAATCGACTATATATAACAAAACGGGGAGACTTGAGACTGAAGTTAACTAAATTGGAACCTGACATAAAATCTCTTTGCAGCAAGCATCAAGCGCAAGGATCTCACTAAATTTAAATAATAAATAATTACCAATAATTAAAATAATATAGAAAATATTTCATTAAAATTATTGTACTTGAATTGCAGTTCTCCATTATCTTCTTCTTCTTTAGCATTCCGAGCTATTGAGGTTCTTTGTTGCAGATACAAGCCGTCTCCATTCGTCTCTCTGGTTGACCTTCTCTTGCCAGTCGCTGATTCCAAGTGTTTGTAGGTTTGTATGTATATTATCTCTCCACCGTCTTCTTGGCCTACCTCGGGGTCTACGGTCATTTATTTCCTGAGTGTAAGCGAGTTTTGTTTCCCTATTATCTTCCATTCTTTCTATATGCCCCAGCCATTGCAGTCTATTATCCTTCATGATATCAGTGATTAGCGGGGACTTAAATAGATCATAAATGTCTTTGTTGCTTCTTCTTTTCCACTCTCCACTTTGTGTATCCCTAATGGTCCCAAAGATGCGTCTTAAGACTTTGTTCTCAAAGGTTTGTAACAAGGCTTCGTCTCCTTTAGTTGTACTCCAGGTTTCAGAGCCGTACTGAGTCGGCAAAACTTGGTGGAGTATTGATGTATGACAAAATAGATGTGGTTGCGGCCTTGTGGGAGCACGTGTACACCTCGGAGGAGCAAATGGATCACCATAGTCTGGTAAGAATGAGACAGCGAGGTGTGACGAGGGGATCTGGTCGATGCTCGACGCTCAGAGGTAAGGCGAGACGGACATATAATCAGATTGCTACTGGAACTATTAGTGTTGGAACTCTTCGCTGGCTGCTGAGGATGGGGACGGAGCGCTTATGGGAATGTCCCGAATGCTGTGATGTCGGTTCCTAAATCAATCAATCAATCAATCAATCAGAGCCGTACAGCACAACTGGTCTGATCAGTGTTTTGTATATTGTAGTTGTCCATTATATGTTTTGAAAATTTACTTACTGTGTTTGCTCAATAATTTCCTAGTGATTTCTTCCCAAAACTTATCATTCAAGTTTCTTTAGTGAACATTTCAATTTTTGAATATTAAAAATAATGTATATTATGTTGGGGGGGGGGGCATAAGAACTTTAGAAAGGCTTGGGTGGGGCATAGCACAAAAAAGGTTGGGAAACACTGATCTAGTGAGTTACGTTGCAATGTTCCAGTACATCCAGTACATGCACCAGTACATCCAGTACATGCACCAGTACATCCAGTACATGCACCAGTACATCCGACGTCAACAATCATTTTTTGTCGAGTTTGCGACGGACAGGTAGGTAGTTTGGTAGATAGGTAAGTAGGTGGGTAGTGTAACATGCGACAGGAACGGTGAAATTAACAAAGCGAGGTTGCAGGTGTGGGGTCAGAGTAAGTCAGATGTGGGGCCAGGAAGGGTAATCAAAATTCTTCAGCAAAAATCTTCCCAAGACACTGGGAGGGTATGGTACGTACACGTCAAGATAAATCAGCTGCGATCAAGTAGAGCATGTCATAAGACAGGTAACAAAGGAAAATCCAAAATGTAGTGCTCGTGGGAATCCGTAATTAAGGGATCAAAGGTGAAATGGATTCTCACAGGTGGGTAATGAGCAGGCCCAAAATAGGGGGAAGGAAGTTATGGGCCGGGGCAATTGAGTCATGGGCAGGTTAGGGATACTAAGCCGGGGAGTTAGAGGTGGGTAAGTGAGGAAAAGTGGGCCCAAAGGATAGACTCAGGAGAGTTGGTTATCCTCGGTCTAACTGAGTGTTCAGCGTGATAGTTCATATGTGGCAGTGTTAGAAAGGCTTGTGGAAGTGAAAATGTTATATTCCGCAGGAGTGGAAAGGATATATGTAGATCGTTACTGAATGTTCCTGAATAGCGATTTGTCATCGAGTTTGTTGAGAATTAAAACTATGTTGTGTGTGGAAACCGCTGTTCTCTAGTGACTACTAGTTGTTGACGATAGTCTGTGATAACTGTGGCTGATCCATCCTGCACTACTCACATATAGAGGCGTAATATATAGACCCAAGACACAGCCAATTCTAGCTGTTGCGAAAGATTGTGACAGGTAGGTAGGTAGCTAGGTAGGTAGGTTTGGACGGGCGGATTGATAGATATACAGATAGGTAGGGATGTAAGTAACAGGCAGGCAGACAGACAGACAGTCAGACAGACGGACGGAAGGCCAGGCAGACAGCACGACGGACAGACAGACACACAAACAGAAAAACACACGCCTCTCATATTCCGAGAACGATATTTATCTGTAACACAGTACTAGACATAGAATAAACATGCAAACAATATATCATGTGACACTGACGGCCATTGTTAGCCCGATAAAGAAGGTCATGGCGGTAATTGTAGATGTAAATGTTACCATATTTTCAGCGGTATAAAAGCAAACAACCACAAACAAACCAGTTCTCAGAAGTCCGGAATCAAATCCCAGAAAGCAGGCAGTTTATCGGCGTGAAAATATCGCTAAAAAGAATGTTTGTCCAAATAATTAAACAAACTCTCAGAGATAGCATCGACGTCACACACTGTTACATGTACCGATGGCTGGAGTATTGATCCGTCGGTTGCACTTCAAGTACGGACAACGTGAAAAGATAACAGATGCTATTTGCGTTATACGGCAATTACACACACATTCCTGCTAATTAATTGTTGATTAGTACATAGTGGGAACGATAGAAAGTCATCGTAATCATCTTTCACTTTTGCCGTCAAGCGTCGTGGGGAGGAATGAATAGTTGATATTCCAGCGCCCGGTGGGTGGCACTGGATAGTGTCATTCCGTATGATTGTACAATGCCTTTGATATCGTCAATGCATTTTCAGAAATAAAAAAGAGAAGCCATCAGATAAGCCCGATTGAATAAATCACAGGGACAAGACAAAATACCAAATGAACTAATTAAGGCAGCACGATAAGTAGGAACAGCATGGCTACATACACTGTTTAACCATGTTTGGGTAGAACAGCAGACACTACGAGACTTGAGAAGCGCGATAATTATCCAAATTTTGAAAAACAAAGGCAGTGAACGAGACTACACACAAGTGAGGCTTTTCCACCTTTGGGTCTTACTGGAAACATATTTTGCAAAATTCTCGAGAAAAGACTACGACATACAATAGAATCCCAGCTAAACGAAACACAACATGGATTTAGGGGGGAGGGGGGGGGCACACATGCCATCTTTGCTCTGAGAAAACTGATAGAAAACTCAATCTAATTTAATTAAACACTCTACTTAGGCTTTGTCTACCAAGAAAAGATAGAGTAGATAGAAACCGTGAGAAATCCTTAAATGATATGGAGTGAGTGCACATCTAACAAACATATGTACAAGCGTATATATCAACAGTTAATGCACGGTAAGAACAAACGGAGGACACTCAGAACCCTTTATCATAAGATCCGGAGTACGACAATTTTGTGTCCTGTCCCCCTTCTTGTTCATAACTCATATGGACAGCATATGTAAAGAAACCAGCCAAACAGATACCACAATAAAATTGCACGAAGAACAGATCACAGAAGAAGAACTAGCGGCAAATTACACAATGAAAAAACTCTTATTTGCGGGCGATCAAATACTAATAGCAAAATCAGAAGCATAATTGCAAATCCACATAACTAGTCAAAATAAGGAATATAACATGAAAATTAACATCAGTTAAACAGAGGTATATAAAGGCTATAACCAAAGAAGAAACAAAAATAACAACAAAGATGTATCTAAAATAACACCCCATGAAACGAGTAAAGAGTTTCAAGTACTTAGGAAGTTTAATAATATCGCATGGAAAATCGGAAGACGAGAACGAGCATAGATGCAATTAGGCAAACCAACTCATTGGACAAATGGCACCAATACTAAAGAACAAACCGCACTCTACAACACAACCTCCCAACACACTCTATGCTGCCAATGCCAAACATGGATAATGACAGAATACGAGAAATGGAAAATTACAACAACGGAAATGAGACTCCTGAGAAGAATACTCAATGTATGAAGAACAGAGAAAATCAGAAACGATGAAGTCGGAGCTAAAGTGGGAGTTATGGCAGCTCTAGATTTCATTAGAAAACAGCAAGTTAAATCTGTCGGCAATATAACAAGGCTACCAGCTGACATTATACCACAACACGCAATGATGTATAGACCAAATGGAACCAGAAGAAGAGGCCGACAATGTAAACGATGAACAGCGAGAATAACAGTCCATGGGAATCTCGACATATGAAACCTATAAACGGGCACACCCCCGCTGATTATGCTTCACCTCGACATCGCAATGTACAGGAAGAATAATATGAGACGAGATGATGAATCCATTTTATTCTCTGGCGCCCTCTTACTCTCGTAGCAGATCTTCTTTGATGTAGGGCAGGGGTCATCAAACTATGACACGAGGGCCGGATCCAGCCGGCGGCGTTATTTCATCTGGCCTGCCGAGGATACTTGAACTTGCTTGATATAACATATGAAACAAAGGGGCTGCGTGGTCTCGAGGTATGGTGTCCGCCTCGAGTGCTGGAGGTCCCGAGTTCAAGCCCCGGCGAGGACCGGGATTTTTTCTCACGTGGACTTCCAGTAATAAAATTTCCCCTGGTCGCTGGGTAGTGAGATCGGAAGCTCAGTGTGTATTGTTGCGCATATAAAAAATCCCTTGGCAGTTGCAAATCGCAAAAGAGTAGCCTAAGGGCGCTGCCCGGGCAAAATTTCGAGTTAAAAATCTACCCAAGTATTTCAGGATCCTCACCGGTGCTACGGAGTTCGTGCACTGAGCTGGGTTTCTCCAGACTCAGGTTTGAGTTAGGAGGAGAACGGAGCACTTATGGGTTTCACCCGTGTGCCGTGATGTTGATCCATCGACTAAACTAAACAAACAAACGTTTGGAACACGAGACAAGCTCGGAAACGAAATAGATGTTTTCCTCACTGAAAACGATAGAGCTGATCCACAGCTGTCAGATCCTACCTGGCTGTCAAAGTTGTCATTTTTGGTCGACATCACATTCCACATGAATGAATTAAATTGGAAACTTCATGGAAAGGATATCCTCGTCTGTGATCTCTACAGAATCATCGAAGGATTTCGGAGAAAGCTGTCATTGTTTGAAGCACAACTAGAAGGAGAAAGCTTTTCTTATCTTTACTGTTTCAAAGAGTTTTGCGCTACAATTGCCGAAGATGTCTACCTCGATTTTCAGGAAAAAAATTATTCATGACTTGAAGAAGCATTTTTGGAAGTTTTCAATCTTGAAGAAGTGACAGTGACATTCTTCTGTTCCAGAATTCGTTTGATTGTAACATTGATGATGTGCCAGTTGAACTACAGTTGGAGCTCATTGATTTGCAAGCAAATGACTTGTTGAAATAGAAGCACAGAGAAGGAAAACTTGTTGAATTTTACCCCTGCTTACCTGATGTTGAGTTTCCGAAACTGAAGAAATTTACCGCTGGTATGACATCAGTGTTTGGAAAAACTTATCTCTGTGAGCAAACATTTTCAAAAATAAAGTATATGAAGCCAACACATCGAACGAGATTGACTGATGAACATTTGAAAGCAATTCTCTTGATTGGATGCAGCAATTCCAAATCTAACATTGATGATATCTTGAAAGCCAAATATCAGTTTCATAAATCTCACTAACCTTTTTTACTGCTTAGTTTGTGAGATTCGGATATGTACACACTAGGTCTGATGTAACTATCTTTATGCTAACGTTGCCTTCTTTGATAACTTTTCTTTTAGTAAATAACTATGTTAGTTGTCTTTGTTTTTTGTGCATTGCACACCACTCATCCATGATTAACTTAGTTTTTCGTCTTTTTTCCCAGAGCTTTCGTTCTGGCTTGCGAGTAATGTTAAAGTTAGATGCATATCCTTTACTTGACGTTTGGAGTCAACACCAGCATTTTTAGCTGTTGTTGATGTCTTGGCAAGTTTACGTTCAGTAGTTTATAGTACTTTCTGAACGACCGGCACCCATACCATAGCGTAAAAACCAGCGCAACGCGGTCTGCTACCAAATCGCGCGGAGTTGTTTTTCGAATGCGGGTATACGCAAACATTGTATAGAATGCGACCCGCGCTGGTCACTTTGTCAGTTATCCGGCCCGCCGTGAAAAAAGTTTGGTGACCGCTGATGTAGGGCCATTGCTGGTAGTTGTTGGTGTTTCATTCTAACGAGATGGCCAAACCATTTATTTGATCTTCTGTCTTTCAATATATGTGGCACAAAGGTTGATCCTATTGTTAGTCTGATAACATCATTTATTATTCGGTCTCGGAAAGTTCAGTTGGCAGCTCTCCTCAGGCCTGTCTGATAGTGGGAACGTCAGAAAGTCACTTTTCGTATGTTGGCAGTATTTCATTCACGGACGAATTCTTTCTTGTTATATTTGTAATATTGCTGAAATAATGGTTTGTACTTTCAGAAAATGACTGCACGAGAGCAGAAACTAGCGACATAGTCGCAACATATAATTAGCGGAATCAATATGGCGTTATAAGTAACGCCTTCAGTCAGATTAAGATGGTACTATTCCTTTAGAATTTGTGTTTTTGTTTGTTGTTGATGATGATGATTTGCTTTGCAATCGTTCGTTTTGAACTCTACACAATATAAAATAACACAAAGTAATGCAGCTTTACAGAACAGAATTATGAAACATACAGGACGTTGCGATTAGCCTTTATCAGCAAACAAATACATACACAAAATACAACATATGATCACAAACCATTACATCATCTAGCGTAATCCATGCACGTCCTACCACTAGCGGCATGGTTGCAACATATAATTAACGGAATCAATATGTCGTTTTAAGTAATGCCTCAAGTCAGATCAAACTGGTACTATTCTTTTATAACATGTGTTGCTGTTATTTGTTTTTGAAAAAGGTGGGGTTTTTTTTTTTTTATTCGTTCGCTTTAAACTTTAGCGTAGCCGACACACATGCTATTACTAGTGAGTGCACTGAACTAGATTTTGCGTGAGGGTTAGCTTTCCCTATAAGTTGTTGTTTAAACTTCCACCTTTTGAAGAATTTGGAATGATCATACTGGTCTACGTTCAGTAGTCTGCCATTGCTTTCTGAAAAACCGGCATGCATACCATTGTATGAAAACTATCGTAAGGCGGTCTGCTTCCAAATCACCCGCAGTTGTGTTTCTAATGCGGTATGCAGGATTACGAATCGCGTTCGTAGGAACTTAGCCACAGCGCCGGTCATTGAGAATATAGTAGACACAAAGGAAATATGCTGAGGCATTGACAGCTAGTAGATACAAAGCAAATACGCGGAGGCATTGACAGCTAGTAGATACAAAGGAAATACGCTGAGGCATTGACAGCTAGTAGATACAAAGGAAATACGCTGAGGCATTGACAGCTAGTAGATAAGGAAACACGCTGAAGCATTGACAGCTAGTAGATACAAAGGAAATAAGCTGAGGCATTGACAGCTAGTAGATACAAAGGAAATACGCTGAGGCATTGACAGCTAGTAGATACAAAGGAAATACGCTGAGGCATTGACAGCTATTAGAAACAAAGGAAATGCGTTGAGGCATTGACAGCTAGTAGACACAAAGGAAATACGCTGAGGCATTGACAGCTAGGAGACACAAAGGAAATACGCTGAGGCATTGACAGCTAGTAGACACAAAGGAAATACACTGAGGCATTGACAGCTAGTAGACACAAAGGAAATAAACTGAGGCATTGACAGCTAGTAGATACAAAGGAAATAAACTGAGGCATTGACAGCTAGTAGATACAAAGGAAATACGCTGAGGCTTTGTCAGCTAGTAGACACAAAGGAAATACGCTGAGGCATTGACAGCTAGGAGACACAAAGGAAATACGCTGAGGCATTGACAGCTAGTAGACACAAAGGAAATACACTGAGGCATTGACAGCTAGTAGACACAAAGGAAATAAACTGAGGCATTGACAGCTAGTAGATACAATGGAAATACGCTGAGGCATTGACAGCTAGTAGACACAAAGGAAATACGCTGAGGCATTGACAGCTAGGAGACACAACGGAAATACGCTGAGGCATTGACAGCAAGGAGACACAAAGGAAATACGCTGAGGCATTGACAGCTAGTAGACACAAAGGAACGAACGAACGAACAGACTTTATTTTCAAAAGGTAACAAATTGGGCACGCAGGCCCGTCTAACATTCGGCCCTTCCAATCACCCATCTTTCTTTCATCAACAGTGCATAGGAAAAAAACATTGTCACATGAATTTTGTAAACATAAACAATGCATATTACTATGTTGTGAGACACATCCACCACCCACCCACACATCCCCCATTCACTCCAACTCCCCCACCCAACCACACACACATACAATACATTCCCCACCCATCCACCACATCCCTACACCTACACATCTCCCCACCCACACACACCTCTCACCCACCACACATCCCATCCACCCACACCCCAAGCACACATACATTCAATAACCCACACATCCCCCACCTACACACATCTCCCCACCCACTCACATATCCTCTACCCGTCCCATTTCCCACCAACAATCACTCACCCAATATCCTCCTCCACCCACACACCTCAAACCACCCAGCCAAACACACATTCCTCAGCCACACACACATCTCCCCGTCAACTCACAGCTAGTAGACACAAAGGAAATAAACTGAGGCATTGACAGCTAGTAGATACAATGGAAATACGCTGAGGCATTGACAGCTAGTAGATACAAAGGAAATACGCTGAGGCATTGACAGCTGCGAGAATTACTAGATCTCCCATCCAACAAAGCCACGATATCCAAGAGCACCAATAGTTGGAACAATCGGAATGGACAAGGGACATATCTTAAAACAGACAAGGGACATATCTTAAGACAATCTACAAACAACTGCTAGTTGAAAACACAATCACAGACAAAACAACATATGTAAAGATCCTTGCATTTTAATTTAAACGGGGTTCAAGCGAGGAGGGAGGTGTGATGGGATGAGTTCCGCGTGTTTGCGACCAGCGGGTAACTGAAACGACTAGCATATCCACCTTATGGCATTCTCTGGGGGAGGCCAGGCTTCCGTGGGTTTGCTATGAGTGCTATGAAGTTGATTCGTAAAATAAGAAGGGAAAGGGGATTGACATATATAGGACATAATCAACAGACGAAATGGAATAGAGAAATTAGTCTGGTGCGCTCAAGAAACAAAGAGGGACAGAGAATATCTTTTGCAAGAAGACAGACAGACAGACAGACAGACAGACAGACAGACAGACAGACAGACAGACAGACAGACAGACAGACAGACAGACAGACAGACAGACAGACAGACAGACAGACAGACAGACAGACAGACAGACAGACAGACAGACAGACAGACAGACAGACAGACAGACAGACAGACAGACAGACAGACAGACAGACAGACAGACAGACAGACAGACAGACAGACAGACAGACAGACAGACAGACAGACAGACAGACAGACAGACAGACAGACAGACAGACAGACAGACAGACAGACAGACAGACAGACAGACAGACAGACAGACAGACAGACAGACAGACAGACAGACAGACAGACAGACAGACAGACAGACAGACAGACAGACAGACAGACAGACAGACAGACAGACAGACAGACAGACAGACAGACAGACAGACAGACAGACAGACAGACAGACAGACAGACAGACAGACAGACAGACAGACAGACAGACAGACAGACAGACAGACAGACAGACAGACAGACAGACAGACAGACAGACAGACAGACTGACTGACTGACTGACTGACGGACGGACGGACGGACGGACGGACGGACGGACGGACGGACGGACGGACGGACGGACGGACGGACGGAGAGAGTGAGAGAGCGAGCGAAAGGTAGAGAGAGAGAGAGAGAGAGAGAGAGAGAGAGAGAGAGAGAGAGAGAGAGAGAGAATGTGATAGGGATTACTGCAATCACCATTCATTGATGATGATGATGATGATGATATGATGATGATGATGATGATGATGATGATGATGATGATGATGATGATGATGATGATGATGATGATGATGATGATGATGATGCCACTGTGTCGATTTATTGAGTTAGGCTATATATGTACAAATGGCAAACTAGTGAACGTAAAAATACTTGCCAAGACGTCAACAACGGCAGTAAAATGCTGGTGTTGACTGCAACGTCCTTAAAGGATATGCAATTTTTTTTTTAATAGATGTACAAACAACATAACCTCCCCCCCCCCCCCCCCCCCCTCCCCATGTTGTTCCTCCACTTGAAGTGAATAAAATTGGGTGGAACTGCGGTAAAGCTGTGAAAATGTAAACAATATAAAATTAGATAAAGTAGCGCAGCTTTACATAACATAATTACGACACATACATAACGTTGCTGCGATTAGCCTTCATCAGCAAACAAACACATTAACAAAACACAACATATAGTCAAGAAGATCCCCTGTGACTACATCAAAACGTGACGACAGGACGAGAAGAACAAAAAGATTAAAAAAATGAAAGCAATGAAGAGAAAATGAGTGGTTGAGCAACGTGTGTGCTCCGGTGACCTCAAGAGCTATGCCGACGGTAGGGCAGCTACTGGTAGGATCTCCCATGTCAGACAGGTCGAGGGATAGGGATTAGACGGAGAGAGACAAACCTGCTGCCATGCAGGTAGACTAGGGACATTCACAGACTAGGGTGAAGCAAACCCGTAATATGCTAGTCAACGTTTAATGTACCGAGCCACAGACTTGACGAAACAGTGCTATGCAAATTCTTTCATGCCAACACAAGCTAGCATGTACGGTGTTGGAAGCAATAAACAGTAAATCAGGTATCTTGGGTGTTCATAACATACATCCCATGCAGCTTACTGATCATAGTCCAACGCTTACAGCCGATGTGGCGCAGCGGTTAGCAGTCTTGCCTTTTAGCCCGGTGGTCTGTGTTTGAATCCTTATGGAGATCTACTTTCAAACTGGCATGTGTTTGAATCCTTATGGAGATCTACTTTGAAACTGGCAATTGTTACCAAATCGATCAATCCTAAACTATGCACTATGGAATGTCTTAGGAAGTAACGGCGGCCGGCGATATATTGACCACATCACTCATAGAGTATCTGTTGTCCATACACATATGAGGCCATATATACACCATATACCTAATAGGCTCAGGTAGTTTTTATGGGTTCTTTACTTTACTTTACTTTACTTTACTTTACTTTACTTTACTTTACTTTACTTTACTTTACTGTACAGTGTGCCTGAGAGGGCTGTTGTTTATCGAGACTCCTGTCTTTTCCATTTTTCACAATGACGTAGTGAGGAACATTTTATGTGATATTCACTGGCACATGAACGGAGCATAATGGGGACGACTCGTTTCTGTGATGTTGGAACCGCGACTGAATTGAACTTTACTTACAATATATTCATATACACCTAAATGCACGTAACAGAGTATTTTATTTATTCTTTTAAACTTTAACCAAAAGCTGTTAATTTGTTCGACACATTATATACGAGACGATTATTATTATTCTTCATCGTCCTAGTTGGCACCCAGTCCTCACGTCATTGACGCCCATCAAAAACGTTAATTACTTCCATGTCCCTAACATCCCGGTACAGTTTTTAATGGAAGAAAGTTGATTGTCGCCATATTTGTGTACGTTTATTGATGTTGTTTGGGCTGTACTGTAACATGTGTCGGGCATTTATGAGACTGTTTGCACATGGAGATGTGACGAGCCAATTTTGAGCCAAAGATGGAGATGCGAGAGTCAATCTTGAAATAAAGATAGAGATCTGACGAGCCAGTCTTGAACCAAGGAAAGCGATGTAATGAGACAATCGTAAAGTAAAGATCCCCGGGAAGGTTAAACCGGTCAACAAATGCCCGAAGAAGTCGGATGTGTCGGCCTAACTGTGCAAGAACGCAATCACGTGAAAAAAACTCCGGATGAACGCAGAAGAAGAAGAAGAAGAAGAAGAAGAAGAAGAAGAAGAAGAAGAAGAAGAAGAAGAAGAAGAAGAAGAAGAAGAAGAAGAAGAAGAAGAAGAAGAAGAAGAAGAAGAAGAAGAAGAAGAAGAAGAAGAAGAAGAAGAAGAAGAAGAGGAAGAGGAAGAGGAAGAGGAAGAGGAAGAGGAAGAAGAAGAAGAAGAAGAAGAAGAAGAAGAAGAAGAAGAAGAAGAAGAAGAAGAAGAAGAAGAAGAAGAAGAAGAAGTAAACTAAAGATAGAGATGGAACGAGTCAATCTTGAACCATAGACAGAGATGTAATAAGCCAATCTTAAATCAAATATAGAGACGCGACGAGCCAATCTTAAACCAAAGAAACAGATGTGACGACCCAATCTTGAATCAAAGATAGAGATGTGAACAGCCAATCTTGAACCAAAGTTAGAGATGTGACAAGACAATTATATATATTGTCACATGCCTGTGGTCATTGGCATTAAGGTGAGTGGCCGTACAAGATAAACAGTTCACGAGATAAAATAGGGCGGATAGTAAGTCCCCCAGAGGGCGAAAATGAGAAGACAGTGATTGAAGGGGGAGCTGAGAAGAGGTCAGCTGGTGAGGCAGACAGGTGGAGCAGTGAGGTTGTGTGTTGTGTGTGAAGCAATGTGGGGGATAGAATGGTTTAAAAGACAGGGACAAAGATTGACCCAGAGGGGCAGTTGATGTTTGGACTCCGAGCTGAGAGGAGTTGAGTTTAGACCGGACCAGGAGAAGGTCGTGGTCTGAGAAAGTGAAGAATTGTGACGGAGTTCGGAAGATAAATCCGCACTGTGGGTTCCATTGATAGTGAGTGGAATTCGAGACCCAGAGTGGGTTACCTTAAGTCGGGCCTAGAGAGAGGCTAGTATACCTGTCGTGTGGGACGAGATTTAGTAAGCCGTGAGAGTCAGTGTTATTCGAAGTGTTCCATTGGGATGGAGATATATTCTTAGAGAATTATTGTTCCTGGATTTATATGTTACATGTGTCTGTGTTAATTCAGAATTAAAGGAATATTATGTGCGCAAATTAACGCTTGTTCACTGACTGGTGTTTGGTTGGGATGCATCTTGGTTAATCTGTTGTTCAACGTCACATTTACAAGGACATACCCTAGACACAACCATAGCCACTCTATCTGTCACTTAGTCAACATTCACTTTGTGTCAGAGTAGATTTCTGGGAGGCTTCGTCCGATCAAGAACAATATAGACATTGTTGTCATTCCGTTTATTTGTGAACTCGTCGATTAGAGAGAATACTAACATTACCCAATTACAACAACAATGATGAGGGCTCTCCTGTCAAGAATAAACACCATTTTCAGTAGACAAAGCATTTCAAAAGTGTCGGAGAATTAATACAGAGTCCACGAGAAACCAGGTAAAAATATCATTTCTCACTCGGAGTGGGGAGAGTAGACGGGGAAAGTGTGTCCACGATATAAACACTGGGGTTTCTCCTGTGCGGGAATTGGCTAGCAGAGAGTTCACGAAAGGCCACCACAGTACATTAAAAAACAGCCAGCGCACGGCAAATACAAGACAGACAGTTCAAGTGGACAGGAAAACAAAGCCACCACAGGTAAAACCATTGCCCACCCTGAGAGGGAGAGGGGACAGCCGGGTTTACTCACAGTACACAGACAAGGTTTTGCGCTGCTGAGAGAGCTGTCTGGAGGACAGCGGACAATAAGTCGACGCTGTTTAGGACAGGGTGTTCACGAAAAATAGACAGGCGCCAAAGGTGAAGGTCAGGTGAACTTGTGGACAGCGAGTGTGTGTGTGTACGGCGTTTTCAGAGTTCGGCGCAGATAATAAGACGGAAAGGGGCGCCAGGGGAGTTACGAGGGTAATTCATGGTTAAAAACTCCCCAGGAGGAGGGGAGTTATAGGAGGAAAGTGTGGGGAACACACAAAGGTGACAATCGTTGCTCCACAGAAAAGTAAAAGTTTCTACACGGATTATTGTGATAAAGAGAAACAGAGATGACCTTGTGAGTCAAGGCCGAGAACCAGGGAATTTGACGGAAAAATTTCCACTGAGAATAACACGTTGGGTTTCTACTGAAACTAGGATTTACGTTTAACGTCTTTGTGTGTGTGTGTTATCATCGGCAAACAAACCACAACAGTCATTCAGGTGCCGTCTTCGCAAGTATGAGCGCATTTCTTCACCAAAAAAGACTTGCAAAGCGGATTTAAAGCGCGTGATCATTTTCTGCCATTCGTTGATTTAACCTGGTCAGCAACAGTGAAACCATACCATCACTTCAAAGCAACAGTGACTACGCAGATAAACATTCATTGATTTTAAAGGTATTTTCGGCTCCCCAAAACGCAACGAAAACCCTATATTTCTGGCAAAACAAGAGCGATAACAGACATTATACAATCACACGCCAACTCCACGGGGAAGGTTACAAAAACATTACGGACTGTGAAGATACAAGGAGTTGGGATAATTTCCATCATCTTAAACTTTTACAACAGTCGAAAATCGTGTCACCACGTCAACAAAAAGTGACAACGCATCAGAACATTAATAATAATTCATTGTGGGATTATAAAGTCGTAATCTTTTCAAAACAGTAACGGACAGACATTTCCAGGCGATTTTCGGACACTATTAAAAACAAACTAAGGACTTTTGTAAGATTCTACCATCGCATTGGTGTCGGCAACCCTTGTTTGCTTCTGTTGTTCTCATCGTCCTAAGAATTGTGGTTGTGTGTTACTCAATTACTTGTATGTGGTCCAGAGTTTGTCAGTTGTAGGGGATTTTTGGGTTGTTTCTTGAGAGTCGGGAGACAGCACACAAATTTATTTTCTTTCGGGTGCTTACGATATTTTTGTAAGAAAAACGTTAATGAGTTAACGGGTCGTGCAGTGGCATTGGAATAGTCTTAACCAATATCTAGAGCCGAGTTGTCTGACGTCAGATTTGTGTATATGTTGATGCTATAAATTGTTTTTGTTTCTCTTTCTTTTCATAATATTTGCATATGATATTTGCTGTGTTCGGATATATGTTATTATTGTGAACTTTTGTCGTGTCTACTATCTAGTGGTATCTGAGTCAGTTTATATTATGCGCACAGTATGGTCTTTCATGGGCATGTTTATGTCAGTGGTTTTTATTTCTATGTAATCATCCGTCTGCGTTTCACCGGCCTATGCGTCTAGCGTTTAATAGTTGGCATTTAGTGTGTATCATTCATTTGTGTATGTATATGTATGTTTACAACTATTTCCAGGAATTGTTCTACAGTTATTTGATATATATATATATATATATATATATATATATATATATATATATATATATATATATATATATATATATATACGAGGGAGTATAGTTAATATCCCCCCCACTACCTAGTGCTTATAGAGTGACTGGGTGAGTACAGAGTGATATTTTAGCACTACGAATTTACGTACACAGGGAGTGCTGGTGTACTTAGGGAAGTGACACAAAGACTAACAGCAGAGTCTTCACATTTATAGTTGGCTGACAGACAGCAACGTGTCCACAAGTACAAGATGCCTACTTTAATGGAATATATTGAAGCAGGGGAACGAATAGTCCTGAAAGGTAAAGAGTTACAGGAGTTTGCAGAAGCAAAATTGAAAGAAGTTCAGCACTGGGAAAGAGAGGAGAGGCATAATGAACGCGAGGCAAAGCGTCTACAGGAAGAGAAAGAGACACAAGTAAAACTAGCTTAAATGGAAAACAAACGTCTACAGGAAGAGAAAGAGACACAAGTAAAACTAGCTGAAACGGAAAACAAACGTCTACAGGAAGTAAAGTTAGCTGAAATAGAAAACAAGCGTCTACAGGAAGAGACACAAGTAAAACTAACTGAAATGGAAAACAAACGTCTACAGGAAATAAAGTTAGCTGAAATGGAAATTGAGAAAGAGAAGATCAAGTGTCAGATGCAAACTGAAATCGAGTTAAGAAAACTAGAACTATCTTCGAAAGGTCAAAGTGAGGAAAGCAGAAAACCTTCACAGTCGTCACAGAGACTAAAACTGCCATACTTTACGGACCGAGACAACCTTGAATCTTATCTTGACATATATCAGGCATCAGCGAAAGTGTTAGGCATCCCAGAAGAACAGTATGCTATTAGACTAGGTGAGCTTCTAACAGGAAAGGCACTAGATACTATGTTCAATTTACCTGTAGAAGAAAGGAACAACTACACTATCTTACGTCAACGTTTGCTGACAAAGTTCCAACTAACTGAACATGGATATAGAACAAAGTTTAGCCAGTTAGTGTCAAGATTTCACAGACTTTGTTAACACTGTAAAGAATACATTTAACAAATGGATGGAGCTTGCAGAGGTAGGGAAAGATTTTAATAAATTAGTGGATTTAATGCTGAGAGACAAGGTGGTATCATCGTGCAATACTATTTTAGTGGCTTTCTTCGAAGAACGTAAGCCAAAGGACATAGACACAATGTCTCAGTTAGGGCAGAATTACATGACTGCACATCCCAATAGGTCGATAGGCAGACAAATTGATGAGGAAATAGTCTGTGCAGCGTATACGAAACAGGACCAGAATCCAGTTATTAGACCAAGATCAAAAAGTGTAGATTTAACACAAAGATATGAGGAACAAGAACCTAAAGACAATGGTTCCCGTGGCAACTATTTTGGCAGAGCAGGACGGTACCCATACAAAAGGGGGAATTTCCAGAGACGTCCAAATAGTTATGCCGGATGTTGGAATTGTGGGAGCTGGAGACACAAAATGGCAGATTGTGATGCACAACCATCAGATGGACCAACGAACAACAGTAAAAGGGAGATCACTAGTTTCAAATGTGGAAGGAAGGGGCATGTCAGTCATCAATGTAGAATGAGAGAAACAGAGCACTCAAATGCAGCACAAGTAATTGAGACGCTGAACAATGAAGATTGTAGTGGGTGCAAACCTCTTTTTGAAAAAGATGGTCAGCCAGTCTTAATATGTGGTCATACAGTGAAAGCAGGATCAGCAGTCCATGAAGGAGGAAGTCTGAAGATGCATCATGGGTTTGTTAATGATAGGCCAGCGTTAACAATTAGGGATTCCGGATGTACGTCCATCGGGGTGAGAAAGAGTTTAGTGCATTCCTCGGATTATACAGGGAAAAAGATTAGATCCATAACATTTAATGGGACAGTAGAATTCTACCCAGTAGCCGTGATAACAGTAAAAACACCATACATAACAGGAAAAGTGACAGCATGTGTTTTAGACTCACCAGTGGCAGATCTCATCATAGGAAATGTTATAGGAGTTAAAGAGTGTACAGAAGAGGAAGTCGTTTATTGGGACCAAAAACATAGTGGAAATAGTAACGAGGTAGTTACCAAAATAAAACCTAAATTAGAGAGTATAGCTGAAGAAAAAGAGGCACTTGAAGTAAACACTGAGGACAAGGATAGGAAAGCTGAGCAGGTGAGAATGGATCTCAAATGTAGCTGTAGGGAATCCCAGAGACAAGATACTACTCTTGACAAATGTTTCCAGGGGTGTAGTAAAGTGAGACATAGAAATTCAAAGAAGGGTAGATGGAGCTTCGATAGGAAGAACAATGGTTTCACTCACCGGTTTTCAGATGTCGGAACTGCATGTGGGCAAGTAGCAGTACGGGTAGCACATAGAAACCGATATACAAGAACAGCTCAGGATAGGGCATGTGCAGGGCACTTAGGAGTAAGGCATAAGCAGCAGAGAGCAGGATGCCAGGGATATTGGCCAGGATTTAATAAAGAGGTCAGACTAAACAGAGACTCCAGTGTAACAGTACAATATGCAGATAGCAATGTTAACGCAGTTAAAAAGAGTGTTAACGACATCACGGAACCAGGATTAGCAAACAGATGTTTTAAAGATATAGGAAACATGAGGCATGGGTATATGAAGGGTAGACACAGCATCGACAGAAATAGATGGAGGTTTGAGGCAAGAAAAGAACCACCTGATACAGGGTCGGGACACAAATAGCTTGTATCTTTTTGGAGGATGTTAATAGACCAGCAGATACACATATATGATGTTTCCTATGATGTATTATTATTATGTGATGTATTAGTTCATGCATTGGTACACAAGATAGAAAGTTGGATGTATTGATGTGTGGGAAATATGGGAGTGTACTATGAGCATTTGATGTATTATGTAGTGTGGTAGCTAGAGTAAGTTGGATTCATACTTACGACTACACAGGCAATGTGTCTGGGTCACATATTTAATAAGTTTTAGTCTCCCAACATTTGAAAACGATGTTTTCTTTTGAGGGTGGGGTAGTGTCACATGCCTGTGGTCATTGGCATTAAGGTGAGTGGCCGTACAAGATAAACAGTTCACGAGATAAAATAGGGCGGATAGTAAGTCCCCCAGAGGGCGAAAATGAGAAGACAGTGATTGAAGGGGGAGCTGAGAAGAGGTCAGCTGGTGAGGCAGACAGGTGGAGCAGTGAGGTTGTGTGTTGTGTGTGAAGCAATGTGGGGGATAGTTTAAAAGACAGGGACAAAGATTGACCCAGAGGGGCAGTTGATGTTTGGACTCCGAGCTGAGAGGAGTTGAGTTTAGACCGGACCAGGAGAAGGTCGTGGTCTGAGAAAGTGAAGAATTGTGACGGAGTTCGGAAGATAAATCCGCACTGTGGGTTCCATTGATAGTGAGTGGAATTCGAGACCCAGAGTGGGTTACCTTGAGTCGGGCCTAGAGAGAGGCTAGTATACCTGTCGTGTGGGACGAGATTTAGTAAGCCGTGAGAGTCAGTGTTATTCGAAGTGTTCCATTGGGATGGAGATATATTCTTAGAGAATTATTGTTCCTGGATTTATATGTTACATGTGTCTGTGTTAATTCAGAATTAAAGGAATATTATGTGCGCAAATTAACGCTTGTTCACTGACTGGTGTTTGGTTGGGATGCATCTTGGTTAATCTGTTGTTCAACGTCACATTTACAAGGACATACCCTAGACACAACCATAGCCACTCTATCTGTCACTTAGTCAACATTCACTTTGTGTCATATATATATATATATATATATATATATATATATATATATATATATATATGTGTGTGTGTGTGTGTGTGTGTGTGTGTGTGTGCGTGCGTGCGTGCGTACGTGCGTGCGTGTATGTTTGTGTGTGTGTGTGGTTTGTAGGTATTTTGTCCATTTTGCCATGGGTGAAGCTTTTGCCGGAGTTGTTGTTTAATAACTTATATTTAAATAATATTGCTGTGGAGATACATCCCGCCTGTTAGCGGATCTGCTTTCTTGTTAGCTGAAATGTTGTACGATGTTGTTATGGGCTGGAGTCCATTGCATCGTGCAATTGTCGAAACTATTCATAATAGGAAATAAATTGGCAGATATTAATTGGGACTCAAAGAAGTAGATGAAAATAATTAGAAACCAGAGGCCATTACAGGCAACATAAATACTGAAACCTATAGTGATCTCCAAGTGGATTCGAACCTGTCTCCTCCAAATAATGTCAGCGCCTCACTGTAAGAAGAAATGTACTTGGACACACGACCAGCTAACAGACCCGTTCCTTCAGCCAGGTTCTGTCGTCATTTGGAGGCTGGAGGTTCGAATCCTGGTGTAGTTACTTTAACTGTCAGTTTTATGTTGTCTATATTCTCTAATCTCCATTACATTTTTTTCTACTTCATTGAGTCCCAATTACTACCTGTGTATTTTTCTTATACTGCTTCAATTACCTTAATGTATACTCAACAATTATTCACAATAAGAAATTTGGTGTACCATTTATTACATGCATTTCCGTAGCAAATGAAATGGCCCGGTCATTTTGCTGAAACACGAAATGACGGGCATCGGATGTAACGTAGTCGGGATTCATATATACTAGATCACAGCATTATGTGGTTGAAATAACCAGCTTCATTCCCTCATTACTTGTATTTCCTCCTAGACAAATATTTGGTACCTATTTTGTAAAACTCATGGAAATTAGAAGAAATAACAATAATAACAAGGAAAAATATGAAGAGATTGACAGGAAAATTAAGAAGCTTTGCAGAGGCAAAAGAAATATGAATTGAAGAAAATTGCAAGGAAATTGAAAACCGACACAACACCCGGAATAGCAAATTAATGCACATAAGAATTAATGACATCACTAACAAAAGAACACACACATCAACGGTTTGCCTAAAAAGAACCATTGATGGCAAAATCATAATAGAAAAAGATCAGATTGTGTGAAAGACCTTTATTACAAGAGAAGAATAAAATTGTCATCGGAATAATAATGAAGGACCATCAATTTTGAAGACGGAAGTTCAGAATAAACTTAACCATATGAAAACTGGCAAGACCCCGGGTAAAAATAACATTACAATAGAAATAAATGATCAATGCCTTAGAAGAATATAGAATAGATCAATTCGCGAGACTGCTGAAGACATTATATGATCCTGGAGATATACCTCCTGAATTGTGTAATCCTATATTTCTTGCAATCCTGAAAAAATCAGGAGCCATGGAATGTAACCAACATCGAACAATTAGTATAATCAGCCACATCACGAAGATTTTGCTAAGAATTATCATGCAAAGAGTTAGGAAGAAAATACAACAGGAAATAGGAGAAGAACAATGTGGGTTTGTAGAAAGCAAGGGTTCAGTAAATGCTGTGTATATACTGAGAATAGTAATTGAACGTACTATAGGAGCAAACAAGGATCTACATCTTTGCTTTATGGACTACACAAAGGCTTTCGATAAAGTGAGACATGTCTACATGATAAGGATGCTTGAAGATCTACAAATTGATGGAAAAGACCTTAGACTTGTAAAAACCATATATTGAAAACAACAAGCTGCCATCAGAATTGATAATTATGTAGGTCAATATCAGCCTATTAAAAGAGGTGTGAGACAGGGATGTGTAATGTCTCCAGATCTTTTTTCCCTGTACAGTGACAATATTTTCAAAAATTTAGAAGATTTGGAAGGAATCAACATTGGGAGAAGATACTTCAATAACATTAGATATGCAGATGATACAGTCTTGATTGCAGACAATGAACAGGATCTGCGATATTTAGTAGATGCGGTTGTTGCACGCAGTGAGCAACTAGGGTTAGAATTGAATAGTAAGAAGACACAGATTATGGTCGTCACTGGGAAGAAGGAAATACTACAATGTGATATACGAGTAAATGGGTATATTCATAAGCAAGTGAATCGGTACAGTTATCTCGGAACAGTCATAACATCTGATGGGAGATGCCTTGAAGAGATTAGAACAAGAATTACCATTGCGAAGGTAACCTTTTGCAAGATGAAAATGATACTGACCAATAAATAGATATCAATTGAAACGAGAAAAAGAGTGTTGAGGTGCTACATAGAACCTGTACTTTCGTTTGGATGTGAAGCGTGGACAATGAGCAGTCAAGCTGAAAAAATCTGAAGGCTGTGGAAATGTGATTTCTGAGGAAATGCAAAGAATACCATAGACAGACAGAAAAACCAATGAAAAAGACCTCCAAGAAACAAGTGAGGATCATAAACTGATTAGAGTCATTAGACGTAGACAGTCAAACTTTTTTGGGCATGTTATGAGAAGAAATTACTTGGAGAACTTAGTGACAACTGGCAAGATCGAAGAGAAGAGACCAAGGGGAAGACCGAGAAGTAAATACATTTATGGCTTGGCCACGTGCCATGGTCGAGATAGGAGATAGGAACAAGGAGCTGCTCCACAACTCTGGTGATCCAGTGAGTTGGTAAAACATGACCGTCAACGCTTATCTCATGGCACATGATGGATGGATTTTGTAGAGCTGGCTCGATTTAGAATATCCTTCGGTTGGAAAATAACCTGCCTTAACTGACAACTGAAATACCGCGGCCAAAACAAACATCTAGAGTGCGACTACAGGCACATTTTAAAAATGTCATATCTTCTGCAGGACGTTGCAGTCAACTCCGTGTTGCTTGTCCATGACATGTTACGTTCAGTAGTTTGTGCTGCTTTCTGAATGGGGTGTCAAGATATAAGTCCAATTGACATGAGCGTCAAGATAACAGTCCAATTGACATGAGTGTCAAGATATATTTCCAGTTGACATGAGTGCCAAGATATGTCTAATTGAATGGGGTGTCAAGATATACCTCCAATTGAATGGGATGTTAAGATATAAGTCCAATTGAATGGGGTGTCAAGATATAAGTCCAATTGAATGGAGTGTCAAGATTAAGTCCAATTGACATGAGTGCCAAGATATAAGTTCAGTTGACATATGTGTCTAGATATAAGTCCAGTTGACATGAGTACCAAGATATAAGTCCAATTGAATGGGGTGTCAAGATGTACCTCCAATTGAATGGAATGTAATTGAATGGGGTGTCAAGATATAAGTCCAATTGAATGGGGTGTCAAGATATAAGTCCAATTGACATGAGTGCCAAGATATAAGTTCAGTTGACATATGTGTCTAGATATAAGTCCAGTTGACATGAGTGCCAAGATATAAGTTCAGTTGACATATGTGTCTAGATATAAGTCCAATTGACATGAGTATCAAGATATAAGTCCAATTCACATGAATGCCAAGGATCTGTCCAGTTGACATGAGTGTCAAGATATAAGTTCAATTGACATGAGTGTCAAGATATATGTCCAATTGACATGAGTATGGAAAGATGCCACAACTTCGCCGCCAGCAAACATAGTTTAAGAGCGTCCATTCCTCACGCCGCCGACATCCATAGGGACATAGTATGCAGCATTTGTTTAAACCTGTCGGGAAAAAAAATCCTTGTTTAGTGTATACCAAATGTCGTTACTCACTGGGCATGGAGTTTGAGTAGGTTGACAATGACATTACCTAAACCTGGTGAAGGAAACATTGCCAGCCTAGGCCAACTCCCAGCCAGTCTGTTTGTGTTGTGTTGAATCATGCCCTGATTACATAATAATACGCCTCTCCATAAATATGTAATTTCGGTACCAATCTTGTAAACTCCGCTGGTTTCTGAGTTTGGAGAAGGGTTGGAGAAATATGCAATATAGTCCGGGTCTAGATGGTACTTTAGTACTGGGTCTTCAGGAAAGTCTCCATACCAGCCTTACTCCAATAGATGTAAGCGTTTATCATGGCTCAGAATACCTGTCCGCCATTGAATTGAACTTATCTGAAAACTCAGCCTTTCAGAGATGTCACAATCGATCGACCAGCCAACGAACTAGCCAAACAATCAACCAACCAGCTAACCTATCAACTACCCAAACAACCTACCACTCATCTAACCAACTAATCAATCAACGAAACAATCAAACACTCACCCAACAAAGCAACCACCCACGCAATCAATCTGGCAAACAACCAAATAATCAACCTTTCAACCAATCAATCAACCAACCAATCAATCAAATAATCAGACACTCACCCAACCAAGCAACCACCCAACAAACCAAACAATCTACCTACCAACCAAGTAACCAAACAACTTACCAACCACCCGAAAAATTATCAGAAATGGACATTTTTTAACTGTATGTATCCTATACACTTTACCACGTATTTTGCATTCATACAACAACCACTTTCTCTTTACTTTAATTTCAGAGACAGGAAATGGCTGTCGACAGACCAGGATCCAGTGGGAATACATCACGTCTAACCCAAACCGTTGCTGATTCAATCGTTTTAATGGATTTCAGCAAAACTAGAAACCCCATACGTTAGATTAAAACCAAGTAAAGTACCTCATTTAATTATGAACATATAAAAGTACTTTACGACGTTTAGAATTAATGAAACACAACAATAAGGACGCTTTGTGTTATAAAATAGTTGCCAAATAAATAAACGTATACGCGAGGACAAGAATTAAGTTAACAATTTTCACAAATAATTTTCTTTTCCTAACAAAAGGCTCATTTTACAACGAAGGGAATAGCGAAGTCCGTTTGTTTGTCTGAGCTAAGTGGGTGCAAAACATAGAAAATAAATTTTCTGTTTTGTCTTTTGTCTTCAGCTTTTCCGCGACGCGTCGCACAGAGGGGCAGGTATAATTGTCTGTGTTTAGCTTGACTTGTTGCTTGTACTAATGTCATATTTGATTTCTGCAATGTCTCGTTTACTCCATCTAGCCAACTCTTGCTGGGTCGCTCTCTCGCCGTGTACCTCGTTGTTCACATGTAAAACGCTCTAGCTGCTGTTTGTTCTTGTTCCAGTCAACTAAATGTCCGAACAATATATAAATAAGAAAATAAATCAGAACGATAAATTATATATTAGGTGATTACGCGTGTAACAATAAGGATGCATGAGTACAGTTGACCAAAAATTTCCTACGCAATTGAAAATAATCCTAAGATCTTTTAATATAGAGGCACGTACACAGGGTGTTGTGTTTTCACCAAAAACATAGTGTGGGTGTTCAAAGAAATTTAATAAGTAATACAGGACATACGTTAGATGAAGTACACATACCGTGACTTTGTGTGGGATTACGAAAACAGTAAATATATATGGGGTTACAGAGAACGGCGACTGTATATGGGGTTACATGGAACGGTAACTGTATATGGAATTACAGAGAACGGTAACTGTATATGGAATTACAGAGAACGGTGACATTATATAGGATTACAGAGATTATTAAGGATATTTCACTGTTAACATTGCGGAAGATTGATAGAGTTAGGACTGTGCTTTTCAATGGCTGAAGAGTTTGGAAAAGGCAATGCTAAACGAAAACGCATGGTGTTCTGATCCTACGAGTTTAACAGATATAGAACTTAACTAGCACAGACGCGTCGAAAAAATGAAGCATACTTCACAGTTACAACAGCTTCATCTATTACTAACTTCAGAACAACCAGGACCAGCAGACTCCCAAGGCTGTGGACTGAGGGAAACAAACAAAGCCTTCGGCAGTCTGGACCTAGATGATTCCAGTTCGTCAGGAGTCAGTTCTGAAAGAGATCATCCTAATTCTGGAAGACAAACTTCGAGATCGCATTCCGACTCAGCCACATCACGTGATCTGTCACCTGATCATAGTGACGCGTACCTCTGTAGTGGCAGCGGTTGTTCAATTAGAAGCGACTCGTCTTCTGTATCAATATACGATGCACCATCTCATCATATATTACCTCACCCATCCTACAAGTTTATGCCTACAGCTGCCCAACCAACTAATACACATGGCGATTTAGCTGACTCGTCCAGAGTTGCTAACTTCTCCTCACATGATTCTTCAAACTTCAAGACCGATTTCATTACCAATGGTTCTGTAAAGAGTGATCGACAGAATAATATAGACAAACTAGGTCACGAGGGCAAGTGGAGAAATTACTTGCGTGACGGAAATCTGAGTGGCGCTAAGCACGATCCGGGAACAGCCTGGGCATCGGGAGATTTACTGAGCGAGATCTCGCGTGACGCTGGCACATGTGTCTCTTTAGAATGCCAGACCATCAGAGATTTGCACGACTGCAGCGCTGAGACTCCTGAAGTATCAGAAGAATCAACACTTAGAGAAGACATTCCAGACTCGCAGTCAATCGTATCAAGAAACCAGCGTCAAAGACAAATGGAGATTGAGCAGGTGCATCAGGTGAGTGCAAGTAAAGTGCCCATTTACACCCTGTTAGAAGCATTGAGATCTAAGGTTCTCTCTCTCTCTCTCTCTCTCTCTCTCTCTCTCTCTCTCTCTCTCTCTCTCTCTCTCTCTCTCTCTCTCTCTCTCTCTCTGTATGTGCGTGTGCATACACAACAGGTAAAGGAAGTTAGTTACATATCTTATACAGGAAGTCGCAGTCAACTCCAGCAGTTGTAAAAACAAGGTGGGGTTGTGTGTGTTTGTGATTTCTTGGTAAGTTTACGTTCAGTAGTTTGTCATTGCTTTCTGAACTACCGGCACTCGTACCTGTAATCAGCGCAAGGCAGTCTGCTTTCAAATCATCCGCAGCTGTGCTTCGAACGCAATATACGGAATTGCGAATTGCAGCAGCCTCAAAAGAATATTCTAACGTTATGGTTTGGTGCTGTGGTGAAGGGGTTACCGACGCAATACGTAATCTCGCATACCGCGTTCGAAACACAGCTGAAGGGGATAAGGTAGCAGATTGCTTTGCGCTGGTTTTAAAACAATGTTATGAGTGCCGGTCGTTCAGAAAGCAATGGCAAACTACTGAACGTAAACTTGCCAAGGAATCACAATCAGCCAAAAATGCAGTGGTTGACTCAAATGTAGCACCGGGAAGACTGTTTTCTCTACAGATGCATAGAAAATAATAGCAGTTAAGAAAACTATGTACAAAACTTTAGTAGAAACGAGGAAAAAAAAGAAAGATTCGTTGGTGAACCCATAATCTAAGAGCATCTTATATACACACTAGAGAACAAAAGTTGGCTCACAAAGAGAACTGTTTACTCGTATCAGAAAAAGACAGTCCATATCATTAGAGCATGTAATGAGAAAGGGAAAACTGCAGTATGGCATCACAATGAGAAGGTTGGGCGGGGGGGGGGGGGGAGAAGATGCTGGACAGTTTGGCATCATGGCATGGAGGAACATCAATATCAGAAATGATTCGAAGCACAAGAGACATTAAGGCTGTGGATAGACATGATTACCAGAATGATGTCAAACCTCCAGCATATTCTCTCTTCTTGGTCTCCTTTATCTCTCTTCCCATCCAGCTTACCTTTTATCACGACGTACTCCAGCTTACCTTTTATCACGGCGTACTCCAGCTTTCCTTTTATCACGAAGTTCTCCAGCTTACCTTTTATCACGACGTACTCCAGCTTACCTTTTATCACGACGTACTCCAGCTTACCATTTATCACGACGTATTCCAGCTTACCTTTTATTACGACGTACTCCAGCTTACCTTTTATCACGACGTACTCCAGCTTACCTTTTATTACGACATACTCCAACTTACCTTTTATCACGACGTACTCCAGCTTACCTTTTATCGCGACGTACTCCAGCTTAGCTTTTATCACGACGTATTCCAGCTTACCTTTTATCACGACGAATTCCAGCTTTCTTTTTGTCACGACGTATTCCAGCTCACCCCAATTTATACGGCCTGTCTTCTTCTAATGCCGGCAACCAGCTACACATTAGAGTTAACTACTTCCAAGATATTATCATCACTCTTTCTACCCGCCCACTGTGTTCTCATCATTCTTCGATAAAACCACAACTTCACAGCTTCCATATAATTCATTTAATGTCTGCTAATTGTCCATGATTCGCTTCTATACATCAAGACCAGCTCTATGCAGCTCTTAATAACTGTTTACCTCACCTTGATTGACTTTTCTATATTTAACTTCCTTCATAAATCTTCCAGCTGCTGTTATTAAAGTACCCAAATACTTAAAAACATTGACTTGTTTCAGCCCGGTTCCATTCTCTTTGATGCTGCATTTGGCAAGACACTTTTTTCTTTGTACTTAACATTACTCCTTTTCTTCTGTTATTCAGACAAGGTGGTTTGTTTTAACTTTCTTTTGCAATTCATTGGCATTTTGCAATCTTGACAAACGATAGTTTGTAAATTGGTGTTATACCTCTCAACAGCACAAAGCCTGGGCTGTATTTAGAGATAATTATTGCCCATGCAGCATGATCCCTTTCTCAGCCTGCCTAGTTTACTCCAGAGGAAAGGTAACACCAATAGTCTGGATCGAGACAAACTGCAGAAGCTGTCGGATCAGTAAAGCAATACTCTAACTGTCCGCCTGTCAGAGCTTCCATCCTAGACCAGTTGCCGACCAAGATTTTAGGCCTGTTCCCCCCTGCCATGACATTTAGTCTTTAGGTTGTATTTCCTCGCACTAGAATAAGGCTTGTACCCTCCTAATAGCACTCCCCACCCCCCACCCCCCAAAGCCGTTGGCACAATGTGGGGTGTCGGGTTTGGAGAGCGCGGCCCAACATTCGGCGCTAACAGAAAGCAAGCAGTACCGTCTACTGTTATACGATAGCTCAGTCACATTTGACTAAGACCTGACACACATTTTTTTTTCATATCCTTTACAGGACATCGCTGTCAACGCCAGCATTTTACTGCTGTTGTGATCTCTTGGCAAGTTTACGTTCAGTAGTTTGCCATTGCTTTCGGAACGACCAACTCCCATGCCAATTCGTTAAAATCCAGGCAACGCGGTCTGCTGCCAAATCGCGCACAACTGTGTTTTGAACGCAGGTAGATAGAATTACGAACCGCATTCGTAACGCCGTCGCCGCGGAGACCGGCGACACTAAACCTCTGAACATAAAATTGCACAGACACTGAACCTGGGGTTTTAGTTGATAGCTGCGTCCTGCAAAGGACTTGCAATTTAAAACAAAAACAAAAACGCCGTAGACAGACAAATCTGCATTGATCAACACTCTTAATGTCGTTTCTTTTATGCCTTTGAGATAAGAGATTACAGAGAGTTCTTAAAACATTTCTACAGATGATTTCCTTAAGAGGATACGCTAATTATGATTGTTGCTTCTTCAGCTATTGTTTGCTGTTTTTATTTGAGAGAGCTTTTCAGCGTTTTATTGATTGTCTTTATTCCCGATTCTTGTTCTCCCGATCTTCATGCCCTTTCTTTTATTAATGCTGATTGTTCTTGCTCACTATTTTTCCATCTCTTCTCTTCTCTTCTCTTCTCTTCTCTTCTCTTCTCTTCTCTTCTCTTCTCTTCTCTTCTCTTCTCTCTCTCTCTCTCTCTCTCTCTCTCTCTCTCTCTCTCTCTGATTATATACATATATTCGCATCGTGAATCGTAATTAAAGACGCGTATTTGGTTAATGTCAGGTGTACGTTTATATAACTTAACAGTTTTCACACACGCACGCACGCACGCACGCACGCACGCACACTCTCTCTCATGCTAAATTTGTCTTCATTTTTTTAAAATTCGCATATCCTTTACAGGATATCGCTGTCAACAGCAGCATCTTTCAGCTGTCTGTTGATTTCTTGGCAAGATTACGCTCAGTAGTTTGCCATTGCTTTCTGAAAGGCCGGCTCAGTTATCCCGCAAGTCACCAGCAGGGGTCGAACCGCTTCCAGTTCTCGCCCGCTACGAGATTCTGCGTGATAAACGGGATTACGGAAAAAGTGGTGTAACCCCTTATATTTGTCTAGACATTCAAATATCAAATGATATTCCTCCCAATGAGTGTGCGAGCCTATGCCTAACCACAGAGAACTGTGATACTATACATAAGATGTATACTATAGTCCTTATGTCTACAAAAGCAAGTAGCTACACACTGTCATAATCCAAGAGCTCATCACTTAGGTCCACAAACAAAGATAACCTATATAAACCGCCTACTATAATCCTTATGTCTACAAACAAATTAACCACGCACTATGATAATATATGTTAAGTGTCTACTATAATCCGTATGTCTACACACAGATCAGTCGCACATACTATGATAATTTATATAAACAGTCTACTGCAATTCTCATGTCCATAAAGAGAGAAATCATATACTATGATATGTAAAGTGTCGACTATAATCCTTATGTCCACAAACACACTATGATAATCTATACAAAGTGTGTACTATAATCCGTATGTCCTCAAACACTCTATGATAATCTATATAAATCTTCCTCTTCTTCAGTGTTCCGAGCCATTGAGGTTCTTTGCTGCAGATACAATCCGTCTCCATTCGTCTCTCTGGTTGACCTTCTCTTACCAGTCGTTGACTCTAAGTGCTTGTAGGTCAGTATATATATTATCTCTCCACCGTCTTCTTGGTCTACCTCGGGGTCTACGGTCATTTATTTCCTGAGTGTAAGCGAGTTTTGTTTCCCTATTATCTTCCATTCTTTCTATATGCCCCAGCCATTGTAGTCTATTAGCCTTTATGATACCAGTGATTAGCGGGGACTTAAAAAGATCATAAATGTCTTTGTTACTTCTTCTTTTCCACTCTCCACTTTGTGTATCCCTAATGGGTCCAAAGATGCGTCTTAAAATTTTGTTCTCAAAGGTTTGTAGCAAGGCTTCGTCTCCTTTCGTTGTACTCCAGGTTTCAGAGCCATACAGCACAACTGGTCTGATCAGTGTTTTGTATATTGTGATCTTGGTGTTACGAGATAGCGCCTTTGATTTTAGTAGATATCGTAGTGCATAGTATATCTTATTTCCAGAATTGATTCTAGTTTGTATTTCTTCCCTTACGATGTTGGAGCAGTTGAAGATTGTACCCAGATATTTGTATGTTTCCGTTCTTTTAATGGTCATATTATCTATTTGTATGTGGCCAGAGTTTTTAGCCATTCCTTCTCTTGAAATTACCATATATTCTCTCTTATCTTGGTTGATAACCAGCCCCATCTGTTGGGCTTTTTCCTTTAAGTGAGTCAATATTTCCAATGTCTTTTGTTCACTTTGCCCTATAATATCTATATCATCTGCATAACCAAGCAGCTTGGATGTTCCTCCAGTATCACATTCCTCTTTTACCCTCCTTACAACTTTCTCTAGAGCCAGATTGAAGAGTAGCGGCGATAGTGCATCACCCTGTTTCAAGCCAGATGTTATTTGAAAGGGTCTGATTTCCTGCCTTTATATGTTACTATATTATAAGTATCTTCCATGCATAGTCTGGTCATGTTGATTAACTTCCTTGGTATTCCAAATTCCCGCATAGCATTCCATAGACTATTCCTATGGACACTATCATAAGCCTTTTTAAATTCCACAAAAATTTTATGGAGATCTCTTTTATATTCCCAATTTTTCTCGGCTATTTGTCGTAAGATAAATATCTGATCTGTTGTTGATCTGTTTTGTCTAAAACCCGCCTGGTAATCACCTAATATGTATTCTGAATATGGTTTTAGTCTATTTAGTAATACTGCGGATAGTATCTTATAGCTTATGGACAGTAGTGATATTCCTCTATAATATTCACACTGGAACTTGTCTCCTTTCTTAAAGATAGGTATCAATAATGACTCTTTCCAGTCATGGGATAATTCTTCAGTCCTCCAGATTTTTATTATTAGTTCGCATAACTTTAGATGTAATGCATGGCCACCCGCCTTTATAAATTCAGCAGCAATTCCATCAGCCCCAGTTGCCTTATTGTTTTTAAGTCGTGTGATTAATCTATATAAATAGTCTACTATAATCCTTATGTCCACAAACACACTATGATAATCTATATAAATAGTCTACTATATCCTTATGTCCACAAACACACTATGATAATCTATATAAATGGTCTGCTATATTCCTTATGTCCACAAACACACTATGATAATCTATAGACTTGGTCTACTATAATCCTCATGTCCACAAACACACTATGATAATCTATATAAATGGTCTGCTATAATCCTTATGTCCACAAACACACTATGATAATCTATAGACTTGGTCTACTATAATCATTATGTCCACAAACACACTATGATAATCTATAAAAAATAGTCTGCTATAATCCTTATGTCCACAAACACACTGTGATAATCTATAGACTTGGACTACTATAAACCTTATGTCCACAAACACACTATGGTAACCTATATAAATGGTCTACTACTCGTATAAACCTTACGTCCACAAACACTCTAAGATAACCTATATAAATGGTCTACCATAATCCTTAGGTCTACAAACACACTGTGATAACCTATACTAATGGACTACTATAATCCTTAGGTCTACAAACAGATAGCCCCACATTGTGGTCACGTGAGACAGAAGGCGTGGCCAAGGGTTAAACAATTTCTGAAGGAGCTAGAACCTGGATCGCTAGTTGCGGATGTTGGTAAGTGTTTCATGTTGAAGAAATTGTTGCATGTTCTTTATTTTATAATCAACGAGGCTTGCATTTATGCCAAGCTGTCATAACATTCTTTGAGAATGCGTTACGTCCCTAAATACCTGCTATGTCCCCCCCCCCACCCCCCCCACCCCCTTTTGGTGAAAAAAGGATTCACAATCAACAGCTGTTTTGAATATTATCGGCAGTGTGGAAATAGATGAGAGAATCCAACAAAATCTGCAACATCATTAGTGAATTCACAAGGGGAATAAAACTGAAGAGCTCATCACTATAGGTTTAGCAAAGTTGACATCCCTCCTAACAGATGGTACAGTTGCTGCTGCCCCAGCCGCTGCTGGATAAACAAGGAGCCGCCCCAGCTGCTGTTACTGGACGACAAAGGCGCCGCCTTAGCAGCTGCTGGACAACAAAGATGCCTCCTCAGCTGCTGCTGGATAACACAGGCGCCGCCCAGCTTTTGCTGGACAACAAAGGCGTAAACAACAACAGTAAATAAAGAGGAAAAGAAGGAAGCGTCTGGAGAATCTGACAATGACACGGGGTCAGATGGTTTGACTAGACGAGGACACCAGACAGTATTTATTCATAAAAGTCTATGTTAATGGCCATTTTCAAGGCTCGTTGCAGGACGTTGCGACAAACTACAGGTTGATTTTCTCGGTAGTTTTTGTGTTCAGTAGTTTGCCATTGCTTTCTGGACTGTGACACGTATAACAAATCGGTCATGCTACAGCCCAAACAATGCAGGTCGCGGTATTCATTACTCCAGCCTTCCTTTTATGTCATGAGTTCTGTTAAGTGATAAATGATTGGCTGTTTCCTGGATGGGCTTCTTCTTCTTCTTCTTCTTCTTCTTCTTCTTCTTCTTCTTCTTCTTCTTCTTCTTCTTCTTCTTCTTCTTCTTCTTCTTCTTCTTCTTCTTCTTCTTCTTCTTCTTCTTCTTCTTCTTCTTCTTCTTTATTATATTTTTTTTAAAACTATTTCTGTTTGCCCTTTTCTTTCTTTCTTTCTTTCTTTCTTTCTTTCTTTCTTTCTTTCTTTCTTTCTTTCTTTCTTTCTTTCTTTCTTTCTTTCTTTCTTTCTTCCTTTCTTTCTTTCTTTCTTTTTCGTCTGTCTGCCTATCTGTCTGTCCTTCAATTTTGTCTGTCTGCCTAGCTATCTGTCTGTCTCCCTATCTGTCCGTCTTTCATTTTCTTTCTTTCTTTCTTTCTTTCTTTCTTTCTTTCTTTCTTTAGTATTCTATCTATCTATCTATCTATCTATCTATCTATCTATCTATCTATCTATCTATCTATCTGTCTGTCTGTCTGTCTGTCTGTCTGTCTGTCTGTCTGTCTGTCTGTCTGTCTGTTTATCATTATTATTGTATTAGCAGTCAGCGTAAGATCACCATACAGTGGATACCATCCCACTGTGGAATCCCCGGAAACGACAGAGCTGATCGATTGGCTAAGGAAGGAGCACAAGAAGAACAACCAGATGTGCCTATTACATACCACCAAAAGAAAAGAATGATCAAATCAATCAGAAAGCCACCAAACCTTACTCAAGACGACTACCACGTTATGGACAGACCAGAACAGGTCATTCTTCTGCGCCTCAGAACAGGACACAATAGATTACGCAACCACTTGTATACAAAATTCAAGATTGGTGACTCACCCATGTGCACATGTGGTTTGGCGTCGCAGACAGCAGAGCACATACTCCAGGATTGCCCAAACTACAACATATCCAGGTAAACCTTCTGGCCTAGAGAGACGACAGTGGAAGATAAACTCTATGGACCGCTGAATGAACTAAAAAAGACTGTTAGATTCATACAAGAGACGACATTGCAGTTGTAGACATGTTTCAGGCGAACGAAAGAAGAAGAGGAAGATCATAACATTCATGCAACATAATAGAAAAACGCAAAACTGGACCGGCCATATTTTCAAACACTGCACAATCATTAAAAATACACCCTTTATATTCGTCCACACAAGCGAACCATTTCAAGTAGTCACTGGTCTACTAAAAGTGAACCTTGAAATATGGAATCATAGGCATAAATTAGGCACCCATATAACCGAGTGAAGTTGAGATAAGAAGACTAGACGCATAGTTAGCCGATCATTCAATTATAATTGCTCTTTCAACAAATCGCATTTGTTATTTGGAGGCAGCTGGTTCGCATGTCTATGCACTTTTAGCTTTCAATTGTTGTATTGACTATTGTGGCCTTGATCGCTGTCTCTTTCTTTATTTGAATAAATGTCATTTAAAACTCGAATTTATTTATCTGGCTATTTTAAGAATATTACAAACTATTAATACCTTGGCTTCATAATCGACAACAATGGAGACCTTTTTAAAAGAACCCATAGCAATGCAGATAGTATACAGTATCCATGCCTATAGTACAACACACGCAAACAAATTACAGTACATTTTTCGAGGATATGCATCTTTCCCGAAGGAACTTTTGGGTGTGAGACAGGAACGTTTTTTGAATCACGAAAGACGAATACTGGGACTAGTTGCAGAAAGATTCTTAGAATCATTTGGACCAATAATCAGAAAACCACTGACACTGTACAATATGTGAACATGAAAGAAACCTGGCTCATACATCGTATCATGTCTTGGAAGTAAATACAAGGGGACTTCAAATGGAAACCTTATAAATGTGATAGAAATTACAATGACCATGCCGTTTTCTTGTAACCTGCTAATATTCTTGTTAAGGATGTGAAGAATCTTAAGCACGTGACACTACAGTGTAGACGAACACGGTGCCGTCATAAGGATAGTTTAAAGATGGCTGCCCCACTTTTGAACGGCGAATGAAGGTCCAGTATGGTTATGTATGCCTGTCAGTCCAGCAAGTGGATGAGTGGAGTAGGAAGTTTCAAAACGAAGTAACTTCTGTGACAGACTTTTCGGTCCAACGGAAAGGTACAGCAGGTGGTGCTTGAGTCACACACGCGGCCAAGTGAATTATTTTCTACAGGAATCTAAGCCCTTTGTCATCGCTGGAGGACCTGCATTGAATGCAGTGGTGACTACATCGAAAAATGTTACTTTTGTTCTGTACTTTTTCAGAATATAATCAATCAATCAATCATGTGCCATGCCGGAAAGCGTGGGCGGTCATGACTCGCCATTTCACTCGATTACCAGTGTCGTGGATCAGCTCAGTGTTCATGTCTCGTCCATGCCATGTGGCTAAGCCATCCAGGTATTTTCCTCTCGGTCTTCCTCTTGGTCTGTTCTCTTCGATCTTGCCAGTAGTCACTAAGTTCTCTAATCCATTTCTTCTCATAACATGTCCAAAAAAATTTTGACTGTCTACGTCTAATTTCTCTAATCAGTTTACGATGTTCATTTGTCTCCTGTAGTACTTGGTCATTGGTTTTTCTGTCTGTCCATGGTAATCTTTGCATTTTCCTCAGAAATCACATTTCTGCAGCCATCAGATGCTTTTCAGCTTGACTGCTCATTGTCCAAGTTTCACATCCATACAAAAGAACAGGCTCTATGTATCCCCTCAACACTCTTTTTCTCGTTTCAATTGACATCTTTTTATTGGTCAGAATGTTTTTCATCTTGCTAAAGGCTACTTTCGCCATGGCGATTCTTATTCTAATCTCTTCAAGGCATCTCCCATCAGATGTTATGACTGTTCCAAGATAATTGTACCGATTCACTTGTTGAAGAATATTTCCATTTACTTGTATATTACATTGTGGCACTTCTTTCTTCCTAGTGACGACCATAACCTGAGTCTTTTTACAATTTAATTCTAACCCCTATTTCTCACTGTGTACAACAACCGCATCTACTAATTGTTGCAGGCCCTGCGCATTGTCTGCAATTAATACTGTATCATCTGCATATCTAATGTTATTGATGTTTCGTCCTCCAATGCTGATTCCATTTATATCCTCTACATTTCTGGAAATATTTTCACTGTATAGGGAAAAAAGATCTGGAGACATCACACATCCCTGCCTAACACCTCTCTTAATTGGCTGATACTGTCCCACTTCATTATCAATCCTCATTGCAGCTTGTTGTTTCCAATATATGTTTTTTATAAGCCTAATGTCTTTCCCATCAATTTGTAGATCTGCAAGCATATCCACCATGCTGACATGTCTAACTCTATCAAAAGCCTTTGTATAGCCAATAAAGCAAAGATGTATATCCTTGTTTACTTCTATAGCACGTTCAATAACTGTTCGCAGCATATACACAGCATTTACTGTACCCTTTCCTTCTACAAACCCGCATTTTCTTCCCCTATTTCAGGTTGTATCTTCTTCCTCACTCTTTGCATGATAATTCTTAACAAGATCTTTGTGATGTGACTCATTATACTAATTGTTCTATTTTGATCACATTCCAAGGTTCCTGATTTCTTTGGGATTGCAATAAATACAGAGTTACATAATTCAGGAGGTATATCTCCAGTATCATATAATGTGTTCATCAGTCTGGTGACTTGCTCTAGTCCAAATTCTTCTAAAGCTTTAATCATTTCTGTTGTGATGTTATCTGCACCGGGGGCCTTGCCAGCTTTCATATGCTTAAGAACATTTCGAACCTCCATCTCCAAAATTGGCGGTCCTTCATTATTAAATCTAATATCATACTGTTCGTCTCTGCTATCATCATAAAGGTGTTTCACATAATCTGTCCATACATGTAGAATCTGGTCTTTTTCTATTATGATTTTGCTATCTTCAGTTTTTAGACACCCTGTTGATGTACATGTTCTTTTATTAGTAAGTTCCTGAATTTTTTTGTGCACTAATTTGGTATTTTGACTGTTGTGTTGGTTTTCAATTTCTAAGCACTTTTCCTCAAGCCATGCTTCTTTTGCCTCCTTACATAATATTCTGACTTGTCTGTGAATTTCTTCATATTTGACAGAATTATTTTTGTTGAGTCTTCTTGTTTCCATGAGGTGTAAAATTTCTTCAGTCATCCATTTATTACGACCCACCTTCTTTAATTATGGAATAGTTGTTTCTCCAGCCACATTGATTGAATTCTTCAACGTTTCCCATTGATCATCCACATCCTGGAATAGGATCTCTAGATCAGACAAAATTTCAAATCTGTTCTGTACTTCTATGTTGAATTTGTTTTGTATTTCCTTGTCATTACTCAATGTACACAAATCATATTTAGTGTTTCCTGTTATATACTTGACTTTCTTCAACTTTATCCTCAATGTTCCTGTGTGTAATCTGTGGTCACTATAACAATCAGCACTGGGAACTGTTTTTGCTAGTGTTAATGCGTTTCTAAATCTTCTGCTAATCAGAATGTAGTCAGTCTGGTTTCTAATCCTGCTATCAGGACTCCTCCATGTCCATAATCTTCTAGGGTGTTGCTTGAACCAGGTGTTTCCTACAATCATTTCCTGTTCTTTTGCCCACTCTACGAGTCTGTATCCTCTTTCATTTCTCTCTCCTAAACCATAGTTTCCTACTGTGTATTTATCCCCTTGATTTCCTACTTTTGCATTGAAGTCCCCTATTATGATGTTTATTTCTGAATTTTTACATTTCTTTAAGGCAGACTCTATATCATTATAAAATTCTTCTACACTATCTTCACTGGATTCTCCTGTTGGGGCATATACTTGAATAATATTTATGCTGAAAGGTCTGCCACTTAATTTAACTAGTAGAACTCTGTCTGACACGGCCCAATATCCTTGAACAGATTTTGATGTTTTCCGGTCCAAAATAATTGCCACTCCCCTATGACGATCTTCACCTCCAGAATAAATAATCTTGAAATCTTCATCTATCTTGATGCCTGCTCCTGTCCATCTCGTTTCGCACATACCTAAAATATTAATTTTTTCCCTTTCAATTTCTTGTTTTATGTTCTCCAATTTTTCGTCGTCGTTTAACGTCCTAACGTTCCAAGTTGCTAATTTTAACGTCTCTGTCCTTGTCTTGCGATGATCAGTCTTTAAGCGAATCATGATATACTAGGCACTTTTAAAGAGGTAGTTTGCCGTTGCTTTCCTCTATGGCAGTGACCTTACTTGTCGGAGACCGCAGCCATTGACTCAAGAAGAGTTTCTCTGCCTGCCGTCGTGAAGCTCGAGGCCATGACCCACAAATATCTGTCGGCTGCCCTCAAATTTTCATCCACCACCTGCCTTCCGTGGCTTCTTTTGAAAACTTCCAATAAAAGGAACACAAAATAACATCACATAATCCACAGGAAAACACTATTCACAGGAAATCCATAGGAAATCACACGAAATCCAAAGGAAAACACTAAATAGCGTCCCTCCGAAAAGTAACGCTTCATTTTGTCGCCATTGTACCTTAAATTCACTAAGGGAATACACCGATTTTAATCATTACAGTTAATTAGAACGTTTCTGTTTGTACACCTGTAACACAAAACATACACATATAATCACCCGCAAAAAAAAAAAAAAAGTTACGGTTTTTTTTTTTTAGTCCCCTGGTATTTTGGCCACACTAAAAGTCACAGTGATGGAGTCAGGTGCATGTAAGAAGTTGTAGGAGTGTTCCATCACGAATATGGATGGACTCATCATAAACATCATCAAGTGCCCTGCCAGCTGGCGTAGGCATTCATGGCTCTCCACAGATCTCGGTCTTTGGTGTTCTGGATCAATTCTGCTGATGGTATTCCTTCATACCACTGTCTCAATCCATCCAGGATCATTTCTCTTGGTCTGCCTCTGCCTCTCTTCCCCTCGATCTTGCCAGTTCTCACGATGTTCTCCAATGCCTCTCTTCTTATCACTTGACCGAAGAAAGCTGTTTGTCTCTTTCTTATTGTGGTATATAATGTTCTAATTCCATTAGCCTGTCTCAGGCAGTCGTTGTTAATTACTCTGGCAGTCCAAGGAATTCGCACCATTCGTCTCAGGAACCACATCTCTGCTGCTTCTAATTTCTTCCTAATTTGTTCATGTACATTCCACGATTCACTGCCATACAGCAAAACTGGTTCTACATAGCATTTCAGCACTCTCTTTCTTACATTCATTGACAGTGACTTATTGCATAAGATACTCTTCATTTTCTTAAATGCGACTTTTGCTTGCCTTATTCTGCTCTAATCTCTGTTGCACATCTTCATCTGATGTTATAAATGCCCCATAGGTATATAAAATTATCCACTTGGTTAAGACTCTTCACGTATGAAAACTGCATGAGACAGAGGCACTGGTAAAGGATGGAGACACTTTACGGTGGGCCGTAATGAGCGCGATTTTCTGCAAAAGATCTGATACATTATGAGGACGCTATTTTAGACATCTGGATGGTTTCAACTGTGACTGATATTTCCGTTTTCACATGACTGTTTTCTTTCTTTACTGTTCTTTACTGTAATTATCCCTATTTCCAACGCATGCTAATTATTTATTCATTATAGGATGTGGTAATGGCAGATACTTAATGATCAACTCCTCCACCTTCAAACTGGGCTGTGACCTTTGCCTGCCATTTTTGGACCAAGCTCGGGGCAAAGGGCATGAGGTCATGATAGCCGACAACATTGCCCTTCCATTCCGAGACGGAATGTTTGATGCCGTCATTTCTATCGGGGTGATTCATCATTTCGCATCTTTAGAGAGGAGGATCATGGCCATTTCAGAGTTGTCTAGAATCCTCTCTCCTGGAGGAAAGTTGATGGTCTACGTGTGGGCTTTCGAGCAGGTTCATAGAAAAGTAAGTAGTGTGCACAATTGTACAATTAGAAATGTTGCAATAAATAATAATCATTATAATGTGTCATGTCGATAAGCGTAAACGGTCATGTTTCGCCATCTAACGCGATCATCAGAGTCGTGGAATAGCTCAGTGTTCTTCTCTCGACCATACCACGTGGTCAAGCCATCCAGGTATTTATTTCTCTGTCTTCCCCTTGTCCTCTTCCTCCCTCGATCTTGCCAGTTGTCACTAAATTCTCTAATTTATTTCTTCTAATAACATATCCCAAAAATGTTGACTGTCAACGTCTAATTTCTCAAATGATTTACGATTTTCATTGGTTTCCTGTAGGACTTGGTCGTTGGTTTTTCTGTCTGTCCGTGTTATTCTTTGCATTCTCCTCAGAAACCACATTTCCACAGCCATCAGATGTTTTTCAGCTTGACTGCTCATTGTCCACTCTTCACATCCATTCAACAGTACAGGCTCTATACAGCACCTCAACAATCTTTTTCTCATAGCAATTGACATCTTTTTATTGGTCAGTGTGTTTTTCATCTTGCAAAAGGCTACCTTCACCATGGTGATTCTTGTTCTAATCTCTTCAAGGCATCTCCCATCAGATATTATGACTGTTCCGAGATAATTGAACTGATTCATTTGTTTAAGAATATTCCCATTTACATATATAATATAATATACTACATTGTGGTTTTTCGTTCTTCCTAGTGACGACCATAATCTGTGTCTTCTTGCAATTTAATTCTAACCCTAGTTGTTCACTGTGTGCAACAACCGCATCTACTAAATGTTGCAGGTCCCGCTCATTTTCTGCAATCAGTAATGTATCATCTGCATATCTAATGTTATTTATGTTTTTCCTCCAATGATGATTCCTTTCCAGTATATGTTTTTACAAGTCTGATGTCTTCCCCATCAATTTCTAGATATGCAAGCATCTCTATCATGTTGACATGTCTTACTCCATCGAAAGCCTTTTTGTAGTCAACAAAGCTAAGATGTATATCTTTATTTACTTCTATAGAACGTTCAAATACTGTTCTCAGCTTATACACCGCATTTACTGTACCCTTACCTTCTACAAACCCACATTGTTCTTCTCCTATTTCGTATTTATTTTCTTCCTAACTCTTTGCATGATAATTCTTAGCAAACTCTTCGATATGTGGCTCATTATACTAATTGTTTTATGTTGATCACATTCCAAAGTTCCTGATTTCGTTGGGATTGCAATAAATACAGAATTACATAATTCATGGGGTTTATCACACTTCAGTATCATATATTGTGTTCAACAGTCTGGTGACTTGATCTATTCCATATACTTCTAAAGCATTAATCATTTCTGTTGTATGTTGTCTGAACTGGTGGTCTTGTCAATTGTCATATGGTTAAGAACATTCTGAACCTCCATCTTCAAAATTGATGTTCCTTCGTTATTATTTCGATTATCATACCATTCTTCACTGTTATCATTATATAGGTCATGGCAATACATATGTTATACAGCACTAAGAACATATGGCCCAACCAACACCAGTAAACATTAACTGATTCAGTGCCGAAGGATAATATATCGCCAAATGTGATCTCCCATTGGGACAGAAGGGCAATATATTGCCACACTAGGGTCATCGTTTTATATGTTTCGTTTTGTAGTACCTTCCGAAATTTCAATTCTCAATTAACGGAAATTTACATTATAACACTTCATCGTTGGATTGAGTACCGTGTTTAGTCCAACCTACTTTTTGTTTGGCAGTGAATCAGTCAAAGAAAAGGATCTGAGGACGTGAATCTTTCATACGGCAATATACAGACATGAGCCCTGGACTATTTCGCAAACCTACAGAAGAATCTTACAGGATTTGATCTTAAATTGTAAATACAGTCATTCGAAAACCGACAATCAAGAAAAAGAACTAAATACTGTCATTCTATAAATTTATAACATCGAAAACCAATGGCCCCAAAACACCATTATGTGTCGTAAATTGATATAAAGTTGCATGCCCTTTACAAGACCTCGCAATCAACTCCAGCATTTATTGGCTATTTAGGATTGTCTAGACCAGTGGTTCTCAACCAGTGGGTAATTCCCCCCCCCCCAACCGAGGGAGGGGGGCGGGGGGTGTACGATTATTTCAAGATCGCATTAATATAAGAACCGATTACTTTATATTGTTTTTCCCTCTATACTTTACGGTTCTGTTCTTCTCGCTCTTCTTAAATTCGTTTTAGAACTAAGTAGACCTGAAAATCACGTTTTATGGAGACGTCTAGACTTGTTCTGGTATGTGCTATTAAATTTAGCTTCCAATTTCACGTATACTGTATAAAACCGGGGGGGGGGGGTATATTCTGAACATATGGTGAAGGGGTGTTTGAGCCAAACCGTTCAGTAGTTTGCCATTGCTATCTAAACCGCCGGCGCTCGTATCATTGTGAACATCAACACAAGGCTATATGCTTCCAAATCACCTCCAGCTAACTTTAAACCCGGTATATCGGGAATGGGAAACAATTCATTACCACTAAACCGACTGAAATAAACTGGCTATTGTAGAAGTTACAGTGATCTGAAATAAACTGGCTATTGTAGAAGTTACAGTGATCTGAAATAAACTGGCTGGACATCGAGGAAGATAGACACTGAAAATCGCGGGAAGATGGGCACTGGAAATCGCAGGAAGATAGACACTGGACATCGCAGGAATATAGACACTGAAAATCGCAGGAAGATAGATACTGGACATCGCAGGAAGATAGACACTGGACATCACAAACGAACATCTTGGTCGTGAAAATGCATGAGCAGGAGAACTAGCAACAGCTGGAGAATCTTGTCGGCGGTCATAATGAGAGCGACCTTCTGCAGGCATCAGCTTATTGTGATGGTATCCACTACAAGACACATCGTCAATGTCTTTATTTTTCTTCTTCTGTGATTGTGTTTGTGCCATAGTTGTCCATGTTATTCCTTATGCGTATTGATAACAAAAGTTCTTGTCTAAAGTAAAATGCAATTTTCACGCAGCTTGAGACCCACTGGATACATGGTGCTAGCCTCTTATTTTATAGAACCCTCAGTACTCAAAGGGTGACGTAGTTAACCTTACACCACCATTTTCTAATACCCATTTTAGGTTGGAGCAAACTCCGAGCCCAAGACGATTTTTTAACAATTCCTCATTGTTGCGAATTCGAACCTATGACCACAGGACCTACAAGCAAACTAGCTTGCTACTGCTCTACAGCGACTCCAACAATAGTTTACACTACTAAATAAACTAGCTTGCCACTGCGCGACCGCGACTCCAACAATAGTTTACACTACTAAATAAACTAGCTTGCCACTGCGCTACAGAAACTCCAACAATAGTTTACACTACTAAATAAACTAGCTGCCACTGAGCGACCGCGACTCCAACAATAGTTTACACTACTAAATAAACTAGCTGCCACTGAGCTACCACGACTCCAACAATAGTTTACACTACTAAATAAACTAGCTGCCACTGAGCGACCGCGACTCCAACAATAGTTTACACTACTAAATAAACTAGCTTGCTACTGCGCTACAGAGACTCCAACAATAGTTTACACTACTAAATAAACTAGCTGCCACTGAGCGGCCGCGACTTCAACAATAGTTTACACTACTAAATAAACTAGCTGCCACTTAGCTACCACGACTCCAACAATAGTTTACACTACTAAATAAACTAGCTGCCACTGAGCGACCGCGACTCCAACAATAGTTTACACTACTAAATAAACTAGCTTGCCACTGCGCGACCGCGACTCCAACAATAGTTTACACTACTAAATAAACTAGCTTGCTACTGCGCTACAGAAACTCCAACAATAGTTTACACTACTAAATAAACTAGCTGCCACTGAGCTACCACGACTCCAACAATAGTTTACACTACTAAATAAACTAGCTGCCACTGAGCGACCGCGACTCCAACAATAGTTTACACTACTAAATAAACTAGCTGCCACTGAGCGACCGCGACTCCAACAATAGTTTACACTACTAAATAAACTAGCTGCCACTGAGCGACCGCGACTCCAACAATAGTTTACATTACTAAATAAACTAGCTTGCTACTGCGCTACAGAAACTCCAACAATAGTTTACACTACTAAATAAACTAGCTGCCACTGAGCGACCGCGACTCCAACAATAGTTTACACTACTAAATAAACTAGCTGCCACTGAGCGACCACGACTCCAACAATAGTTTACACTACTAAATAAACTAGCTGCCACTGCGCGACCGCGACTCCAACAATAGTTTACACTACTAAATAAACTAGCTGCCACTGAGCTACCACGACTCCAACAATAGTTTACACTACTAAATAAACTAGCTGCCACTGAGCGACCGCGACTCCAACAATAGTTTACACTACTAAATAAACTAGCTGCCACTGAGCGACCACGACTCCAACAATAGTTTACACTACTAAATAAACTAGCTGCCACTGAGCGACCGCGACTCCAACAATAGTTTACACTACTAAATAAACTAGCTGCCACTGAGCGACCGCGACTCCAACAATAGTTTACACTACTACTAAATAAACTAGCTAGTTTGGTTTAGTCGATGGATCAACATCACGGCACACGGGTACAACCCATAAGTGCTCCGTTCTCCTCCTAACTCAAACCTGAGTATGGAGAAACTCAGCTCAGTGCACGAACTCCGTCCGAAATAAACTAGCTTGCCACTGCGCTACAGAGACTCCAACAATAGTTTACACTACTAAATACACAAACACCACAGCAGAAAAAACGAACTAACTTAAAAGCTCTATGGCCAGTACATAACTAGACCACCTGGGACAAATGCTACAAGAAGGGCAGACGAAGGGCGTCACATCATGAAGAAGATTACAAGTGCCAGAAGTCAGCGATGAATTTTTTAAGAACAAATCACGCGTCTTACGAATGGTAATTAAACTCACAGATCGTAAGGTGGCAAGACGATTCTTTCACCGGAAATTGTCGGTCAAGGCATCTGTGGTATTGATCGCCAAGTCTAGGACAGTTTCTCCCTTGACTCGACGTAATATTGATATTTCTGTAGTAACCATTTTGTCATAATTACCGAAAGGTATACGCCCCTGGAAACATAACTTGGGAAATATGTCTATTGTAAAAAGTCAGTTTAAACAGATGTAAGTTAATTATGACCCACACGTTCAAAAGTGGTCATATCTTGTTAACTTTAGACATGTGTGAGAATTTTAACAAAACGTTCCAGAGATTTAGTAAAGCAAGCTTAACTTTCTCCGTTTGACTTCCGGTCCAGTATGGCGGATAGCTTCCGATCCGTTAAAGCCGTAGAGTGCTGTTTGCTTCTGACCACGAATTGCTTATGCATTTCCACATTTAGACTTGTGGTATATGGTCTCTACTGAAATTAGTGCTTGGTGCAGCACTGAGTTATGGATTTCATATGGAAAGCTTTCTCGTCTATACGAGTTGGTTTGTGTTGTGAACTGCATGTTCAGAAAAACGACAAGTAGCCTGTTGTTGCGCTAGCCGGTTTGCCTTATGCAATAATGTGTGTGCAACCGCTACTTTTCTGATGACTGCTGCTTCCATCGGCGATGAACTGTGGTTCTAGTGGCAGACTGTTGTGTTGGCATTCTGCAGCGGCCCTATGCTGCACATGTGTACGTGCTGTTTGTTTTATGTGGACTGCTATCTACTTCGCTTTTCACGTGGGACAATGTGAAGCATTTTGTGTGGTTTTCGCTGGTACAGGAACGAAACAATTATAGGGTGTCCCGTTACCGCTAAGTTGGAACCACGACTACCTAACTAACTAACTAACTAATTAATTAATTAATTAAATAAATAACTCTTTCCATGTGTTTCTCTATTAAAATTATGCATAGCCATATTTTATTTTAAATATCATGTTAGAAAACGCTTAGATTGTGTTTGTTGGCAGACTTTTAAAAGATGTTTTGACTATTCTGTTTTTGACAACCTGTTACAAGAAGAATTTTTGGACACGTTATGAGAAGAACTAAATTGGAGTACATGGTGACAACTGGCAAGATTGCAGGGAAAAGAACAAGGGGAAGGCAGAGAAATAACTACATGGATAGCTTGGCCACGTAGTGTGGTCGAGACAAGAACACTGAGCTGATCCACGACTCTGGTGATCGAGTGAGATGGCGAAACATTACAACCCACGCTTATCGGCATGGCACATGATGACGATGATAATGATACAAGAAGCTTAAACTGTTTTCGTTATAAGCAGTCTTCTAAAATGATACCTAGACAGTTTTACATTGACAGCTTTTTAAAAGAAACCTAGACAGTTATACATAAACAATCTTTTAACACATATGTTAGTTAGTTAGTTAGTCGACAGATCACCCTCATTGCACATCGAACCATTCAGTCCATAAGTGCTCGGATCCCCTCCTCAGCAAATCCCGCAGCGTGTAGCGGCTCACGACACCAGTTTTGTGTTGGTTTATTACTCTTCTTTGACTTCCTGCGTAGTGTTCTTGTTTGACCACGCCTCTTTTAACTTTGCTGTTCTCATAGCCTGACCATGATTGTAGATTCCCAGTCATCGCTTGGTTCTCATAAACGACTTACTTCTCGTAGAGCATTCAGGATGTCTGCCTGGTCCATGGCTCATCCGCCTTCCACAGTAGCCCTGCCTGCAAGCCTGCCAGCATGCTCATTCCCTTGTACACCCGCATGCCCTGGCACGAAGATGAAACTAATCTTTGCCAGCCAAGACCGCTCTAGAGACAGCAGCCACTTTCTTTGAACCCACCCCATCTCTATCATCCTGAGTATACTCATTGAGTCACTAAGGGCACATGCCCAATTGAATGTCTGTGTCTCGAGCCATGTTATTGCTTTACTTACTTCCATGACTTCCATAGTCAGGCTGCATGTGGTCAAAGCAAAAGCGCCAGACTCTTCCTTCACACTTTTCCCTCCGGTCTGAGCCGTAAAGGCCCATGAACTTCTCACTCCTCGGACGACCGACCGATCCGTGTAAATGATAGCATCATTCTCTAACGAATTCTCTAAGATCAGAGCCTGTACTTCTACCACCACAGCAGCTGGATTTTCTTGTCTGTATTTCCTGTCTAGTTGGATGCACACTGAAAAGGATTTACAGAACTCTGTTGGCACTTGTACCCACTCCTGGCCAGGTTCTAAGTTTTAAAAGATATTCCTTGCTGTAGTCTCAGAAATCTGTATTGCAGCACGTCTGTAGTCCATGTTTTGGCTCAATGTTTCTTTCTGGTGATTTAACCATCTGTATGCTTGTCATTTTTTGCAAGGTTTGATTTCGTGTAAGGGTCTATTCTTCAGTTCTGTTATCTTTTATTTTAATGTCAATTTTACTCAGACAATCGTGTATCGGTTGAATGCAGTAATTTGTGGCTGCAGATTTCGCCAAGTCTTGAGCACGAAATTGCACCCTGCATAAACATGACTAGAATGTAGAATCTAGCGACGCCTACAGAAAGTAAACAAACACCGATATGGCATAACTAAGATCATGTCATGCCAGTTAGACAGCAAAACAGCTTTTAAATCTTGTGCTTGAGAACAACTGACTGCATGCGCTATGTTGTACTTACCAGACGTAAGTACATAAGATAAGTAACGGCTGCAGCAGGATATAGCATTAGGACATAAAACCAGATACTTCCGTGCACCTTTTGCACAAATCTGAGAGATGCTAAAAAGCCAGCCACATGATACAACATGCTTTACAATAAACTCCACAAATGTGAGAGATGCTAAAACCAGCCACAGGGTGCAACATGCTTTACAATGAACTCCACAAATGTGAGAGATGCTAAAGCCAGCCACAGGGTGCAACATGCTTTACAATGAACTCCACAAATGTGAGAGATGCTAAAGCCACCCACAGGGTGCAACATGCTTTACAATGAACTCCACAAATGTGAGAGATGCTAAAGCCACCCACAGGGTGCAACATGCTTTACAATGAACTCACATAAGCCAGTCACAGGGTACAACCTGCTTTACAATGAACTCCTCAAATGTGAGAGATGCTAAAGCTAGCCAGCAGGGTACAACATGCTTTACAATGAACTCCACAAATGTGTGTTTAGTGGAGTTCGTTGTAAGGTATGTAATGTACACCGTGGCAGGGTGTAGTATATCTCACTGTTTCGCAGGAGTTACACGTACATAAATGCTTTTATTTCCTACAAGTACTTAACAGACAGGCGGGCGGGCGGGTGGGTGGGTCGTCGGTCGGGCGGGTGGGCAGACAGACAGACAGAACGAACCAACCAACCAACCAACATTATTTTAAAAGGCTCGGGTGACAAATTGGGCACACGGGTGCCTTTTACATTCGGCTTCTCCAACCGCTCATCTTTCGTACATCAGTTATCTATTATGCATGTTGCATTTACATTGGGGAAAACATATATTGTAAAATGAATACTGTTAACGCAACGCAAACAATAAAAAATTTATATTTCAACGTTATGAGACAGACACCAGGCAGGCCTACAGGCAGGCAGACGGGTAGACGAACAGACGGGTAGACAGACGATTGAGTGAGTGAGTGAGTGAGTAAGTGAGTGCGTGAGTGAGTGAGTGAGTGAGTGAGTGAGGGAGTGAGTGAGGGAGGGAGGAAGGGATGGAGGTAGGTGGGTGGGTGGGTGGATGGGTAAGTAGGTAGGTAGGTAGATAGGTAGGTAGGTAGATAGGTAGGTAGGTAGGTTAATCCGTATAGTCCATGGGAGTCTAGAGATATGAAGCCTATAAACGGGCTCTTTCCCTCTGTTTATGCTTCACTTCGACACCGCAAGGTACAAGAGGAACAAGATGAGATGAGTTTAATGTAGACATCTCACTAACTAGATTTGAGTCGGACAACTATATTCGTGCCTGTACTAAGTGATTCATTTAGTACTATCCGGAATGCTTCGGAAGATTTAATAGTTCAAGCTGGTAATCGATTTAATAGTCCCAGACACAAACAACTCGTAAATGGAATAATTAACGACGCTAAATTCAAAAGTTTACTGACAATCATAACAGCAGATGGAAGATGCGTGGCAATGATTATAATCAGAATAATCCCTGCAAATGCTGCTTTTAAGAAAATTAAAAATATCTTATACAATAAGTCACTATCATGAAATGTTAGAAAGAGGGCACTGAAATGTTATAATGGCGATACATCACGGAACGGGAACGAACAGATTAGGTTGAGCTTAGAGTCAACGAAAATATGTTTTCTGAGACGAATGTTGCGAATACCTTGGACTGGCAGAGTGACTAAAATTTTAGTGCATGGAAAAGACTAATAAAAGCTGAACGTTATATGCAAACATGAGAAGGAGACGTCCAAAGTTCTTTGGTCATGTGTTGAGGAGAGGGACGTTTTAAAATCATTTTGACCACTGTAAATATCAGCGATTGGAGAGTCAGTGGGCAAACCGAGAAAACGACAGCTGGACGGACTGAGACCTGGACATGGAGGAATATCATCAATAGACTTGATCCAGAACACTGGTGACTGACATATGTTACGTCAGAAGCAGGAGTGGGTTCGGCGTGTGACACTGGCAATAGGGAAAGCTCACCCACACGCAAAAATCAGTCCCGCGCATTAGAAGTAGTAGCATGTGTGTGGGCTATGCTTGAGTTTAAAGTGAGCAAACGCAACAACAACAACAACAACAACAAACACAACAACAACAACAACAACATCAACAACTGACATCTGCGGCGATGAACATTTAGACCCCTTCGCAAAGCACACAATGCTAAAGATGATGTCTAGCTCATGCGTAGGTAGTGAGAGGGGGAGGGATGAATGATGGGAGAACCTGGCAGGCACTGACATTGTACAACAAAGGATCCGCCAATGGATCGAGCCGATATTATTAACGTCACTAGAGATATGGGCCGAAACGAGAAAGTTGAAATGAATGAAAGAACATCAATAGTCAGAATACAAAAGTTCATTTGAATAGAATTGCCAGCCTCCTAATTTCCCCGGACATGTCCTCATTTTTTTTGCATGCCGCGGTCTGTCCGCGGTGAATTTTTAAAATGTGTTTAATGTCCGGCATGTTGGCTCTTAAAAATTTGAAATGAAGGATATTGATGATTCCGTTCCATCAAATGTGACAAGGGCTAAATACTTTTGTCAGTGTAAAAATGAAGAGTTGTTCTCAGAGCTTTAGCACATACTTGACTTTTCTGTTCCATATCACCACACAATGCATTTGTTAAACAACTTTATTTTTTCAATGATAAAGATGCTGCCATATGAGGGTAGACATTCTCTTGCGTTTGATTCAGTTAAGGGGCTAAAGCTCGCAAAGTTATTTTTTTATTGACAAGCTATGTCAAGGAAGCGTAGAGATCATGGAGAGAACAAATGCCAGTGAACCAAGAAGTGAGGATAAGACCCGGGTACTGGATAGGACACACGCTGAGAAAACCTGAGGACAGGACGCTCTCTTGTCTGGAACCCATACACCACAGGAAATAGGAGAAGAGAATTACATAGATGAATAATATTTGGAGGACATGAAGAGAGCTGCATGTAATAGCAAAGGTTAGAACGGCTTGATTGTAGTTTGATTGAGGAATTATGCCCCAATGGAAGATACAGAAGAAGAATGAAGAATTGTTCTCAAAGCTCCTAGTAATTGTTCATTATTTTTTTTTCATTTATGATTAATAATTGTCAAAAATAACTTATCGCACACATCAGAAAGCGGCAGTCGTCATTTGTTTTCTTCCCACATAATGAGAAGATTGTACGATTTATTGCCTGGCATATTTCGCTGCATCTTGTCAGGTACATACTGCAGAAGTCACACAACATAGAGTAAAATAATTAGATACATCTTCCAGGCTGAAATATACACATGATCGCACAGTAATATCAATTGCCAGCCAATAAATCGTACAATCTATGCTTTGTGTCTTCGTTATTCAAATTAACTATGCGAAAACATTGTTTTGATAATGAGAAGACACAAACTGGAACATGGTGTAATTGCAACGATTTGTGGAAAGGGAAATATAGGAAGACAACGAGGGAAAATTCTTGACATTCTTGTGTCATGGTGTGGAAGGGAGTCAGCTCACGAACTGATAATACATGCCACTAGAGATGGCAAGATGTGGAAAAGCAAGATCGCCCACTCCAGTTGGCAAGGATGGAAGATGCTCGTCAAAGATTAAGGGCAGAATTAAATTAAATTAAATTGTTTGCATATCCTTTACAGGACATTGCTGTCAACATCAGCATCTTTCAGCTGATTGTTGATTTCTTGGCAAGATTACGCTCAGCAGTTTGCCATTTCTTTCTGAGCGGCCGGCTCACATACCCCATAAGTTACCGACGCGATTCGAACCACTGCTGATTCTCACCGTCGTCACGTTACTTACGAGAGTATACGAGATTACGGAGAAAAGTCGCTAACCTCTAGGCCAGGAAGCCGGCAAGGGCAGAATAGGTCAAGCAAAAGTCGCATTCCAGAAAATGACAAGTGTATTGTTCAATAAGTCTCTATTACTAAATACGACACTTGAGATACTTCTGCCAAAGACCGAAATTTGTGGCGTACATCATTACGCAAGGGTGTAGTCACTTGAGAAGCAAACAGGACTAAAAAGTCCTCATTAGTTGGGTTAGAGAGGTGATAGCTCGAAGGCTGAAGATTGGGTAGACAGAAACAAGCAGCGCACGAGAAGGCATGTCAACCAAGGCCGACCAGGCACACTTAGTTGCTGTACCCTGATTTATTTATCACAGTGGAGGTTGGAGCAGCCATGTAAATGTCCGGAGTGTAACGGTGTTAATCCTCACTTAATTACATTAAAACGATGTTATACAGTATATTGCTTATGCGATGACCTTTACCTTTTCTGTTTCAGTTTGAGGGTCAAGATGTCCTCATACCGTGGGTCAAACCAGAGGTTAAAGGTGAGCTTTCTGCATTAATTATATGAATGTCTACGAGTTGACCTTTGTTCTTCTGTCAAGGATGCCCTTGTTGAGTTGTCCAGGTTTTTTTCGTTATGATTTTCATTATCACCCTTTTGTACATTTGATTCCCGCGTGTGCAAACTGTGAATTTGCCACGTTACAATGCATTGATGAAATGGAACAAAAATATTAGATCCATCTCATGTATATATTATATATACAGGTTAAAGCATAGAGGACCGACTTCATTGCACCGTGTTTAACCCATCTGGTTCAGTTCATCTCCTAAGAAAAGCACGTCGCTTGCCGACAACATCGCACAAAGCATGAATTTCCTAGCTCGAGCCATGACCCCTAGGAGTCTCCGGAAAATGCGCATTCATCTGAACAACGGAGTCGGTAAACAACCCTGCGACCTTCGCAGCGCTGAGCTGACCCACATCGGAACGGAGATATGCGATAACATAGAAAGACGGAGAATCAAGAGTTGTGTGAGTATTTAATATGAATGTCTCCAAAGTTACCAGCTTAACGAGTATATTACAACAGACGTGAGGACGGCAGAGCGTGAGGAAGAAACAAAGAAAGCAAACGGAGGAGACAATTAAAGACAGAGATGAATATTATTAGGAGGACATGGATGGAGCTGTTGAAAACAACAAAAGATAGGGCGATTAGACACGAGCTGGTTGATGACCTATGCCCCAATGGTAATTATTGATCTATGCCCCAATGGTAATTGTTGACCTATGCCCCAATGGTAATTGTTGACCTATGCCCCAATGGTAATTGTTGACCTATGCCCCAATGGTAATTATTGATCTATGCCCCAATGGTAATTGTTGACCTATGCCCCAATGGTAATTGTTGACCTATGCCCCAATGGTAATTGTTGACCTATGTCCCAATGGTAATTGTTGACCTATGCCCCAATGGTAATTGTTGACCTATGCCCCAATGATAATTGTTGACCTATGTCCCAATGGTAATTGTTGACATATGCCCCAATGATAATTGTTGACCTATGTCCCAATGGTAATTGTTGACCTATGCCCCAATGATAATTATTGACCTATGCCCCAATGGTAATTGTTGACCTATGCCCCAATGGTAATTGTTGACCTATGCCCCAATAGTAATTGTTAACCTATGCCCCAATGGTAATTGTTGACCTATGCCCCAATGATAATTGTTGACCTATGTCCCAATGGTAATTGTTGACCTATGCTCCAATGATAATTGTTGACCTATGTCCCAATGGTAATTATTGACCTATGCCCCAATGGTAATTGTTGACCTATGCCCCAATGATAATTGTTGACCTATGTCCCAATGGTAATTGTTGACCTATGCCCCAATGGTAATTGTTGACCTATGTCCCAGTGGTAAATTATGACCTTTGCTCCAATGGTAATTGATGACCTATGCCCCAATGGTAATTGATGAGCTATGAACCAGTGGTTATTGTTGACCTATGCCCCAGTGGTAATTGTTGACCTATGCCCCAGTGGTAAATTATGACCTTTGCTCCAATGGTAATTGATGGCCTATGCCCCAGCGGTAATTGATGACCTATGCCCTAGTGGTAATTGATAGTCTATGCCTCAATGGTAATTGATGACCTTACTAATTCATGATTTTACAATACACATTTTAAGAAAATTAAACTGGAAAAGCTTCATATTGAAGGACGTGTATTTTTATTCTGATATTTTATTTTGCAGGTAATCCCCCCATAAAATCGTTATCAGTGTCGTCAGAACCAGAGACTGAACGTCACAGCTCCAGATGCGACTCCCGCAGTGTTGATAACACAGACGTGTCTGCCCCTGGGCGGCGCCAGAGACCTGAATGTTCCAACAGATTAGGCTCTGCTGGAGAGAAATACAGATCCAAATCTTTAGGCGATGAGGAGTCAACGAGAGATGTCTGCAGAGATCTGACTATTGGTAGTGGATATTTTGGAAGTCAGACTCTAGTAGAATTTTATCAAAGAGTCAGTAAGACACGAGAGTTCAGGAGAGCCAAAAATTACAGTATCCGAGCGAGGAAAGCAGTTTCTGGTGACATATCAAATCACGAGTGTCCGAATGGAGAAGAAGGTGACGACCGTAAGGTTTCTAAATGGCCGGGGCAGCTTGTCTCTGAATGTAGAAAGTTGGGGAAATTTCTACGCAGTTTGTCAAGCAGGTCTAACAGCCTCGGTGATGGAGACGCAGATCAAACAGGTTTCGGGGGGAGTATACCTGATGTATACAGTAATTGTCAACTCCATTATAACGCAAATCAATACTCAGACATGGCTACAAAAAGCACAGAAGACGCATGCGATACTTCAACATGTGGGACATTGACAGCTGATAATTGCGATGCCAATAACGTTAAAGTGAAACAGTTCAAACAACGTAAACATACTCAAAACTATAATATTTGTTGTGATTCAGCCGTTCCGATACCAAGTTCTTGTGCTCTCAGCTGTAATGATGTTAGCCTACCCTCTGTCGCCAGCAGTGGGTCTTGTCAATTTTATAACAACAACGCCACCATTGCAATGACATCAAATTGCATAGCCTACCACAACATCCCATTTACAACCACAGGCTCAAAGCATACCATAGATTCTAAACTTATACCCAAGGATTTGCGCATCAAAAACGTCGAGTCAGTTTCTTCTACAGAAACCATTAGTACTTCTCGTGAAGAGAATCCTATTAAAACGATTGCTAACGAACCCGCAGATGCGCAATCAACTCTCATCAAAGAAATATGTTTAGATGACAATAAAGTGAATATGTTTAACGATCATATACATCCATTATGCGACAGAGATGTAGAAGCTCCTTCTCAAAGCTGGATGACCGTTTCCAGCTCAGATAGTTTCAACAGCGAGGATTCTTTATCATCCCAGTCTGACACAACCATCATGGATTCCCAGTTTTCAGGTAATACTAACATACCCGCTCAACACAGTGAGAATCTACAGCAGCTTCTGTCAACACAGGATGAGTCTGGTTGCTGTGGAGAAACTCCGAAAGAACCTTCAGGCAGTCTTACAGAAACTCCAACTTGTGTGCCAAAAGGAATCATTGATGAAGGTGTGAATGTTCAGGATCTGAATAGATGCTTGTCAAAATGTCAAAACAAATTGCATTCTATAGTATCAGAAAGTCCCCATGTTGACCAGAAGGGGCTGGTCGAAGGAACCGAAAATCCTGGACCAAGCAGATCTAATGATACTGGAAAAGTGATACGCGGATTATCAGAAATGTCTGACTATCTCGACAGTTGCAATGTTGCGTCTCTAGATAGAACAAAGCCTGTTGAGTCTTCTATTGTACAATACAATGTTCTAGACGCAATATCTGTGAGCCATACAGAACAATACAACAATAGTAGTTTAGATCATGGATGTGGGGATGAAGGCGAAGCGGATATAAATACAGACAAGCCAAAAGTATCTGCTTTTGAACGTGACAAAATGATGTTTTCAGCAACACTTAGGGCGGCAAAAATTAACGAAAGACAGAATATGCTCGACACCAAATTACAACAAGAAGTGGTGCCGTTTCGAGGGACGTTAAAAACATTTCTCAACAAATTAGCCGACTACTTTCGCCCTCATTCAAAACATGGTTCCAACAAGTTTGGTTGCTACCCAAACGGCAAGAGTGCGGCAAGACGGTATCTGGCCGATTCAGATTCCAGCGATATCGAAATATCACTGTCGAGTTTTTCATCTCATAGCAGCTGCTATCCAGGGCTGTTTGCAATATCCAAAGAACGGGACAGTTGCGAGAAAACAGACCTCATGAGCGAAATCGACCCATGTAAACATGACACCGGGAATTACGACGATGCTTTTGAAATTATAGATGATATTCAAACGCCAGTAGATGACAACAGAATTAATATGGACAAAGTAACAGACAAATTAAATATCAGTGTTTTTAATTATAAAGAAATCTGTAGGCAGGATTTTGTCAATGATGTGTCAGAAATGGTCGTTGAACACACCCAAGATCAAGCTAAAAATGCCCCCTATGATCCTTATGTGTTTAAAGTGGAAAATATCAGCCAGGTTCCTGTTAGAAAGGCATCTTTCTTTAACAACTTATCTCGAAAATGGTCAGGATTGTTTGATAAGCGGTCGGGAGCTGGCTCCAGGAAACCTTGCAAGCATTACTCCACTGCCTCTGCATCGTCCTCTTCTGATGACAACAAGGAACGTCTTAAAATCTCCCTAAAAGATAATGAAGCTTTAAGCCTGTCACAAGATCTACCGCAGAAAAGGACGCTCGTCAGACGACCAAATTCCCTTGATTTTAGTAAGAAAAGAACGCGAAGGTGCGGGAGACGACCAGCGCCACGAAAAGACAACATAGGAAACGTAACACAGGATAACAAAGATGTGGACGGACGAAAGAGAGTTAGAAAATTTCAAGAAAACCAGCAGCTGTCTCTCTCGGACGCCATGACACTGCTAGGGGATGGCGTTGCCGAAGAAAGTATAGTAAAGAGATTAGATAAATCGGCAAAATCTATATTTACGGAGATGAGGAGAATTAACTTTGCGATGAGAAAGTTCCCCATGAGCAGCCTGGACACTAGTAGCAAGGAAGCGATCACACAAGAAGCAGCAAATACAGAAAACTCTTCTGACGAAATTACGAACTCAAGACTTCGGACACTAAAAATGCGCCGATCAAAGAACATATTTTCCTCACATCGCGGATTCTCAGAATCAATTACTGCACAAGACAACACCAAAAGCAGGAGGAAACACTTTCAAGGATTTAAGGAGGTACATGGCATAGATTTGACAAACGTACCATGTCTGGACAAAAAATGTGTATCGGAGGATTTCCAAATCTCCTTCGACGGGGTCGGAGGACAAATCTGTAAAAGTAAATGCCAAATTTTATACTCCTGCAATAGTGATAGTAAGCCAAAACTTCAATTATCTTCACAAAATCAGCTTGGGAGTTTCAAAAATCGAACAAATAATGCCCACGTTGCACCAGAAGGTCCAATCAGTGCTGGTCCATATGAAAATGCTCAACAAGGGACTACCTCAACCCCACAATCCGTCAAAAAATCGTTAGGTGTGATCACCGCAGATAAAGAAATCAAACTTCTTTCGAAATATGACACACAAACTAACCATCATTCAGCTGAAATCTTAACTGCCCAGTCATTTCACATGACACAAGAGTCTAGTGAAAAGGTACATAGACTAGATGAAAGGACGCACATAGTAAACGTCCTTGGCAATGATAGTAGCTCAAATAAAGAAAAAGATGTTAAATTTACCTCTCGAAGCTCATCCACAGACAATAAGCAGCCTTCAAGAGCCACGACTCACATTCTAAAACACAAACCAACGAGACGCAGTAACAAACCCAGAACCCTGCCTAACGAGCAAGCTGCAGAATCAAACACAGACAACAGCCTTAGCCGTTACTATCACGTGTTCAAGAAGGGAGAACTTGACCATCTGGTGACCAGCTACGTGCCTTCGCTGACAATTGTTGAGACCTTCTATGACCACGCTAACTGGTGTATTATTGCAGAGAAACTCTCTGTGCCTTGAGCCTTCAGCATTCTGACCATGTTTGCTTTTATCACTGACCTAGAAATCAAAAGTAGATTTTTATATACTGTTTTATACATTTTATGAGACACAAAGTCGGAACGCGCTTTAATTATTATGTATTTTTATGACTGCGACATCATTGACTACAATGGCTGGGGCATATAGAAAGAATGGAAGATAATAGGGAAACAAAACTCGCTTACACTCAGGAAATAAATGACCGTAGACCCCGAGGTAGACCAAGAAGACGGTGGAGAGATAATACATATACAAACCTACAAGCACTTGGAATCAACGACTGGCAAGAGAAGGTCCACCAGAGAGACGAATGGAGACGGATTGTATCTACAGCAAAGAACCTCAATGGCTCGGAACGCTGAAGAAGAAGAAGAAGAAGAAGACATCATTTACTCGAATCTTGAGAGTGTTTACAATGTATTAAGTTAAGTTGCATATCCTTTACAGGACTTCAGAGTCAACCCCAGTATTTTTGGCTGTTTGTGATCTCTTGACAAGTTTTAAAGTTCAGTAGTTTGCCATTGCTTTCTGAATGACCAGCACCCATACCATTTTATTAAAAACCAACGCAAAGCAGTCTGCTGCCAAGTCGCCCGCAGCTGTGTTTCTAACACGGTATGCAGGATTACGAACCCCTTCGCCACAGATTCGGATTTACAATTTATATACAACTACATTTAGTCTTTAGCGTTAGAAAAGCAAAGGCAAACTTTTTTGTTCCTCATATCCTTTTACAGGACATCGCTGGCAACATCAGCATCTTTCAGCTCATTGTTGATTTCTTGGCAAGATTACGCTCAGTAGTTTGCCATAGCTTTCTGAGCGCCCGGCTCACATACCCCGTAAGTAACCTTCGCGGCTAGAACCGCCATCGATTCTCGCGCACGTCACGTTACTCACGAGAGTATACGGGATTACGGAGAATGTCGCTAATTCTAGGCCAGGGAGACGGGCAAAGGCAATCTTCTAAACGTAAAAATATTGCCTGGTCAACCACGCACAGCAAATAAATGCTGGGGTTGAATTCAAAGTGGTGTAACAGGACACGCAACTAACTTCATAATAATAACAACTATACTGTCACTTGTAATCTTTAGTTTGGAATATGATTACAACACCAGGAAGAAAGATTGTTAGTTGTAATTGATTACTATTAAACGTAATTACAGTCATATAGCACAATATCCACAGACAACTACAAGTAAACATTTTGAGAAAATTATACAAAAGGCAACATACAAATGTGAATTGTGGACCGTTTTAACAATCATTAAAGAAAAACAAATTGGGCGTAGTAATGGGAGGCATCCTTACTGGAAGAAAAGGCAGGAATCGATCAAAACGATGGTTGACGAAGAAGATTAAAGGCTGCCTGGGCAAGACGATACGAGAGGTAAGGGAATTAGCAATGGACCGAAGCCTTTCAGATCGGCTATGGTGAGATCAACACTCTATAAGAAGCCTGTGACATGATGATGAGGATGATGACGATGAGAAGGAGGACGATGATGATGATGATGATGAGGAGGACGATGATGATGATGAGGATGATGATGATGATGATGATGATGATTACTATACCTCGAATTGTAATCTTTAGTTCCATCTAAACCACGATTTTTAGTCCTTAGTTGTGTCTATTCCAACAGCACACTTCAATCGAGTCTTTAGTTACCTGCATGATTACTAAATTACGGACTTTTGTGTTCAGTTTTGCCAACTGAGAGAGGGGATTAATGGGTCAAAATGCCTGAAGAAATGTCAAATCTGTGCAGGATGCAAATCGCGCTGGACCAGGTATGTAGGAAATGGTCAGCAGGCAGAGGGCTAAATGAGAGCTGCAACAATTGATACACGACAATTCGCGCCCAGGTGATGTAATCATCCACAAAGGTGGCTCTGTTCTAAGAGGCAAAAGAAGTGGATGAGGGGTTCATATCGAAGGTTAATTAATGGACAATGCTAAGTACAGGAGAGCCTAGCATTTGATACCACGAAATATATTCTAAGAATGACCAATGTCTTGATTTTCATAATCGTGTGTGCGTCGGCCATCCAGAAAGCTATGGCAAACTATTGCGCGTAAATTTCCATAGAAAATCACAAACATTCCAGAGTTGGCTATATTGTCCTGTTAAGGACATGCAACTAACACAGTTTTGTCTGCAATTTCTCCTTTGCTTATCATGTTATAAATTTTAGGATCATTACATCGTGTACTCTGGCTAGTATTATATCATATACAACTTGAAATTGTTCGCATTTTTTGCTAAACATACCAGAAATACAAAACAATGTTTTCCCGTAGTGAATTTGAATAACGAAGACACAAACAATAGATTGCACGATTTATTGCCTGGCATATTTCGCTGCATCTCGTCAGGTACATACTGCAGAAATCACACAACTTACGTGAAATTAACTAGATAAATCCTTCAAGTTGAAATATACACATATTCGCACAGTAATGTCGATTGTCTACCACGGTAATTTTAAGCTGACTAACATGTCTTTCTGTTTACACAATTCTGGCTTGCGTTGATAGATCATAATTCAAATACCAGAAATAATTTTGGACGGCTCACACTATGAAACTTTTGAATAAATATTAAAGTACATGAAAAGAATTGTCATATATTGAAACATATGAGTCCGTCATTTTCAGTTTCTTTTCAGGGTTGTGTTTATGCTATACATGGAGATAACGGGACAGTCTAAAGAAATAAAACCATGACTGAACAAAGCAAAACGTTTCCTGTAATGTCATGTTAGGTTATTAGTTTACAGTTTTATATGAAGCTAGTTAGTCAGTCAGTCAGTTAGTCAGTCAATCAGTCAGTCGGTCGGTCGGTCGATCGTTCGGTCGGTTGGTTGATCGGTTGGTTGGTTGTTGGTTGTTTGGTTGGTTGGTTGGTTTATTGGCTGCCTGGTTGATTGGCAGGTTCATTGGCTAGCTGGTTGGTTGTTGGTTTGTTTAGTGCCTGGTTGGTTGGTTGACTGGCCCGCTGGCCGACTGGTTGGTTGGTTGGTTTATTGCCAAACCGGTTGGTAGGTTAGTTGACTTGTTTATTGGTTGGTTTGTTGCCAAACTGATTGATAGGTAGGTTGGTTGGTTGGATGGTTGGTTGATTGATTGATTGGTTGGTTGGCTAGTTGTTGGCTGCTTTGCTGGCTGACTGGTTGGTTGGTTGGCTGGTTTACTGGCTGGTTGGTTGGTTGGCTTTCTGACTGGCTGGTGATTGATTGGTTGGTTGGCTGGTTAGTTTGTCAGTTGGTTTATTAACTGATGGTTGATTGGTTGGTTGGTTTATTAACCTGGCTGATACTTTGGTAGGCTTATTGTCTGGTTGGTTGGTTGGCTCGTTGGTTGATTAGCTGGCTGGTTGCTTAGTTTGTTGATTGGTTGGTCGGTTTGTTGCTTGTCTGCTTGGTTGATTGGTTAGCTAGTTAGTTAGTCATCAGATTGTCCTCACTGCACATCAAACAATTCAGGCGATACCTTCTTGATTTCCCTCCTCAGTATCTCCCCCAAGGTGTAACGGTCGATGACATAATGACTGATATGGCATTTATGCAGCATGGTAGAAGAGTAATATTTTATTAAACTTTGTCTTGGAAAGATGATATGGTAGTTTTCCCTTCCCTTCCACATACTATAGTTCGTTTGAGACGTCCACCTGTAAACAGCACTTTCCGGTTGTCAGGATAAGTGAGTGCCCTGCTCTACTCAGATGCAGACCTGTGCACGTTTACCTACCGATCTGGCAGGCGGGTGTTGGAATCCCCCTTGAAGCAGGGATGTTTTTCATTGTTGTAACTTGCTTGCACCTAGACCCAGGATAAAATGGATGCCAGGAAATGTTTAATAAAATGACGGCGAACGGTATGATATTGACAACATCGCTTATCGAGTTGGCCCATAAAAAATGGGCGGTTGACATCACAAACTCATATAGGAAGAGCTGATTATCTCCGAGCACGGTTTGCTGGTACATTACCCCTTGTTTGGACATGTGGGATTTAGTTTTGTCACCCAGCTACTGGATTGAGTGCTTGATGTGACACCGAGCTGTGGATTTCTGTCGTACTGCTTGTTGCATGTTTCCACGGTGGCTATGTTGTGAAGTGCAGATTCAGAAAATGACCGACGGCTTTTTGCCGGCCCTCCGTTGGCTGCCTTATGGGATAATGCGTATGCAAGCTGCTTGTATTCGTTCGGACTGTTGTCTTCTTCGACAACAAATTGCATATATAGTTGAAGGCCTGTTTACTGTCGGTGCTCATGCTGTTTGGTCTTGTGGAAGCTAATTTTGTCTTGATTAGTTCCCATGGGACAATTATGAGCATTTCGTGGGATTCTCTCTGACACATGTTTTGAGCGATTATGGGGTGACACATTGCAATGAAGTTGGAACCTCACGACTACGGCGACCACTACTATAGTATACTCTATGCGCTGCATGGTTTGAAAAGAGGTCATTTACTTATATGATGAAGTGGTAAAAAGGCGTGCCTCTTCCTCCAAAGGTCGTTGGGTCGCTTTCAGACTCTGTCATTCTGTTTACGGGTCAATTTTTCCGGAAGATTTCAGGTGGTTGTCGCTGGAGCAACGGAGTTCGAGTTCTGTGGGGGACTTTTTTTTTAAAGACCGCCCACGCTTACCGGCATGGCACATTATGGATGGATGGATGGATGGGTGGATGGATGGATGGCTATGAAGTCGATCAGTTTGCCTTTAAGAAAATGTCCCAAATAAGTTTTCTGTTATGGGTCAGTGATGTGATAGGCCATGATGATTTATATGGTCTTCTATATTATACTCATGATCTCACAGGACCCTGGCCCGTCTGTCTTACCATGCACCAATACACCACCTGGCGGTGCTGATCCAGCCATTCTGCCCGCATGCTCATTTCCCCCAACACCAGATTATCCTGGAGAAAAGATCCAACGGAGGCTTCCTATCTTTTTTTTCTTTTTTTTCAATTCATGCATGCCACTCTACACGAAACATGTCTGTCTTCACCCTTCTCAGTATGCTCTATAAGTCCATTATAATCAAGATATGTATGCGTTGTGTGTCCTTCAGCCAGCGGAACGCCGCACTGAACTCCCCCATCTCTATAATCAGACTAGATGCTGTGGTATTATATGCCAGGATCTCCTGCACTAAACACCGCCCGTTAACCTTTGTTATGTTTACGTCTGACAATCGATACATGTACATTTATTTCAGATGCTATTCCATTGGTCATACCGAGAGATCAGAGAAGAGCATAGAATGTAAAATTGTAACTTTCTCAAATCGTCAACATTCACTGTACGGTTTCTATTTAAAAAATGCAATAACAGGGGAAACAACAAAGTCATGTAACATCTTGATTATAATGTGTTATTTCCCTTTTATCGATTGAAATCCAGAAAAAGATCTTGGGTTACATCTGCAATAGTCTCCCACTTAAATTTTTTTTAAATCGTAGAAACAAAATAAAAAGATAAAGTTTCAAATCACGTAAGCCATCCTGCAAAATAGGTCATTCGCCATGGATTTAAGAATTAGCAATTTAAGAAGAGGTATATTTTGTTTAAATTGAGCCTGCATTCCGAAACCTTGCATACCGCGTTCGAAACACATCTGTAGGTGATTTGGAAGCAGACCGTCTTGCGTTGGTTTTCATTCAATGGTATGGGTGCTGGTCGTTCAGAAAGCAATGGCAAACTACTAAACATAAATTTGCCAAGAAATCCTAAACTTACCAAGACATCACAAACAACCGTGACATGCTGGGGTTGTCTGCAACGTCCTGTAAAGGATATGCAATTACCTGTAACTATTGGAAACAATACAGGACTGAAGGAGCACAGAACGAAATAACAAGAGTTAAAGCGGATTGAAGGCGAGGGGATCCATTACATTGTACTAGGTTTTATCCCATACGACTCGAAGTTTGGAAAACGTCTGCTACAACCACGCGTCATAATGGCGTGAGAATATCACTCCCACACACTTGCTTACAGCTCGTCCTCCAAGATTCCAAGTGTTAACTGAAAAGATTTTAGCTATGGTTGTGTCGCGACAAACTGATGAGTATCTGGATATGTCCCGTGTGTAGAAAGACATCAAGACGTGGAAGAAATTAAGTCAAGTCTTTCATCTTCTTTTTATTTTTAGCTTCTGGTGGGAGGCGATGTGACCGCTAGGTCTCCAAAAATATAAAACTTCCACAGAAGATAAAGTATGCAGTCTCACTGGGTGGGCCCCCGTATGTCTTCCACATGCTAAATAACTGGCGAAATTCATATGCATTACCGGGGGTTCCCAGCGTGTTTTTCTGTATCTTACATAGTTATGTGAAACTGTCCTTGATAAAACGTTACTGTAAAATACAGGACTCCTGATTGCTGTTGACAACATTGAGTCCGGCGTCGTTTACCTCCCAGGAAATTCCCCGATACCCATTTTAGGCTGGGGAATATCGAGAGAGAAGAGCCTCGACAGTTTGGTATCGTGGGATTGAGGAACATCAGTATCAGAAATGATTGACAGTGCAGGAGAAGGAAGGCTGTGGACAGACATGATCACCAACTCCACGAGGCAAGGACTGTAAGAAGAACAAATTAGGAATGAGAAGAAGATCGCTATACTAAATAAAGTTCCCCAAATAAAATATTTAGGCACCCGGGAAGGTTAACCCTGTCAACAAATGCCCGCAGAAGTCGGATGTGTCGGCCAAAAGGCGCAATATCGCGGCTCCGCTGTAAACAGGCACAAAGCAATCACGTCCGAAAATGGGTGAACGCAGAAGAAGAAGAAATATTTAGGCACAACTAAGGACATTATAACAAATCAAAGTCAAGCACCCTTCCACTCGCCCCAGGCACATTCAACACATGTTGCCAGATTCACATGTATATAGACAAACAGACATTCTTTTAACAGAAAAAGCCGCTGAAAAAAAGCCGCTGACGCTGCCAAACAAATTATAATTAAAGGAAACACAGCTGGGCCATAAGGAATCTCAATAGAAGAATTACAAGTAATGGGAGAATTTGGAGTAGATAAACGAGAGTAAGTTAATAAGTAAGTCACAAATGGCTGTAGAAACATAACTAAATATGATAATAACTTGAAACCAGCTTATTTTTATACATACATTGTCCCTTTATTTCTCAACATAATATCCACCAACATTGAGCACTTATCCCATCGTTTTATCAGTCCTCCCAAACCGGCTGCATAGAGCTGCGTGCTTTGTTTTCATTTACCTGACATCCCACAGAACTGTGTGACTTCCTTATTGACTCGCCCTCGTAACTTTTTCTATCCAGCTATGCACCGCTTTACAGGATAAACATTTGTCAGCATAAACACTGAAAACCCACTTTGGCAGGAGACATTTCGCGAATGACGCCGAAGTTGAATGTGAAGTGAAAAAGTGGTTTAGAAAACAGAGCACAGCAGGTCTATGCAGCCGGTTTGGGAGGACTGATAAAACGATGGAATGGGTGCATCAATGTTGGTGGAAATTATGTTGAGAAAAAAAGGGACATTGTATGTATAAAAATAAACTGGTTTCAAGTTGTTATCATAGTTAGTTATTTTTCTACAGTTATTTGTGACTTACTTATTGACTTTTATCGTATTAACCAACTACAAGAAACAAATGATCGTAAACTGATTATAGAACTTAAACATAGACAGTCACAATTTTTTGGCATGTTATGAGAAGAAATAAATTGGTAACAACTGGGAAGATCGAGGGAAAGAGAACAAGGGGAAGACAGAAAAGCAAATACGTGGATGGCTTCGCCACGTGGCATGGTCGAGACAAGAACACTGAGCAGATCCACCACTCTAGTGATCGAGTGAAATGGCGAAACATGGCAGCCCACGCTTATCGGCATGGTACATAATGGATGGATGGATATTAACAAAATGTTGAATTATATTTACAATAGTGGATATTTACCGAATGATTTGTTGAAATCTGTACTTACAGCTATACCAAAAAGACCAGGCGCATTGATTGTGAAGATTTTCGTACGATTAACCTCATAAACCATGTCACAAAGCTTCAACTCAGAATTATAGAGAAAGTAAACATGGAAATTGATAAAGAACAGTATAGATTTGTGGAAGGAAAAGGTAAACACAATGCAATATATACATTAAGAACACTAACAGAAAGACCAATAGAGACACAGAAAGATACATAATATCAGTACTTAATAGATTTTACCAAGAAATTTGATAAAGTAAAACATGATGAACTGATTACAATGTTATAAGATATCAACATTGATGGGAAAGGTCTCAGAATAATAAAGAATATTTACTGGAATCAGATAGCAACAATTAAAATGGGAAATAAACAGGGAAATTATGAACCAATAAAGCTAGGAGTACGACACTGATGTCTTTTCTCTCTATAGCGAAGTAATAATGAGAGAGAGAGATCAAAGAGAAGTCAGGAATACTAATCTGAGGTTCTAATATAAACAATCTTTGCTATGCTGATGACACAGTATTGATGGCGGGAAATGCAAAAGATCTACAACAATTTTTGGACATTGTAGTAACACAGAGTGCAATAAAGGGACTCTCCTTGAATATAAAGAAAGCAATAACAATCGTGATATCAAAGAAAAAAGTGACACTAAAATGTGAAATGCAAATAGAATAGAAAATTCTTAATTTAGTGGATAATTTTAAATACCTAGGGGCAATTATAACATCAGATGGAAAATGCACAAAAGAGGTTAAAAACAGAATAGGCAAGCAAACGCTGCATTTCAGAAAATGAAAGGTATCGTTGACTATCATTGACTGTCAAAAAGAGAGTGCTGAAATGTTATTTAGAACCTGTTTTGATATCCTGCAGTGAATAAGATTGGAGTGTAAATGAACAAATTAGGAAGAACTTGGAAGCAACATAAATGTGGTTCCTGAGACGAATGTTGCGAATTCCTTGGACTGCCAGAGAAGACAGGCATTAGAGAACATCGTGACGACTGGAAATATTAAGGGGAAGAGAGGCAGGGGCAGAGATTATGCTGGATGGACTGAGATGGTGGTTGGACTGAGATGGGGGAATGGAGGAATATCACCATCAGAGTTGATCTAGAACACCAAAGACTGAGATCTGTGGAGAGTCATGAACAGCTAGACCAGCTGGCAGGGCACTTGATGGTGATGAACAGACATTCGCTGGGTAATGAGGTCGGTGTCTCGCGGGTTTACAGGGCGTAGCAATCAACCACAGCATTTTTTGGCTGTTCGTGATTCCTGGGCAAATTTACGTTCAGTAGTTTGCCATTGCTTTCTGAACGACCAACGTAAGGCGATCTGCTGCCAAATCGCCCACAGCTGTGTTTCGAATGTGGGTATGCGGGATTATGAATTGCGTCCGTTCCTCCTTCGCCACGTAGACGACAGACAATATCGTACACCAGCTCAATAAAAATAACAAAACTCTATTGAAAACACCACTGGGCTGAAGGAGCACACAACGAAATAACAACTTTTGACAATTGAAGGCTATGAAGGCGAGAAGATCGACTTCATTGCACTGGGTTTTACCCCATACGGCTCGAAGTTTGGAGTACGTCTGCTACAAACATGCGTCGTAATGGTGGGAGAATATCACCCCCACATACTTTCCTACAACTGTTCTCCAAGATTCCAAGTGTTCATTGAAAAGATTTTAGTTATGGCTAAGTAGGGACTTCAGATCAGTACATGAAGATGTCCGTGTATAGAAAGACTTCAAGGAGTGGAAGGAATAAATTCAAGTCTTTCATCTTTTTTTACATCTAGTGGGAGGCGATGTAACCGCAAGTTCTCCAAAAATAGAAACCTTCCGAAGAAGATAAAATATGCAATTTCATTGGGTGCGCCCCTCGCTTGGCTTCCCCCTGCTAAATAACTGACAAAATGCATATGCTTTATCAGGGGTTCTCAAAGTGCTTTCCTGAGCCTGGCGTAGTTCTGTGAACCTTTGCTTGACAGTTATCATCATCATGTACCATGATGATGGGTGTAGGCAGTCCTGGCTCGTCATCTCACGAGATGGCAAGCGTCTTTGATCAGGTCTGTGTTATTTTCCCTATGAAGCCATGTGGCTTTAATCACAAGTGAATTTAAACATTTACCTGAATTTAAACTTTAAACATAGAAGTCACAAACTATAGGTTGGATGATTTATTGCCAGCCATATTTCGTGACATCTGTTCAGGCGCGTACTGCAGACTTATATGTCAAGCCAGAGGACGTTAACGGTTTTAAGGAATATAGCTTTAAATACAAAGGGGTTAGCTTAAGTTAGATTATAACTTGTGGAGATCCATGACATCCCATCTTAGATGTGCAGACGACATCTAATCTTATCATCATCTCATCTCATTTCATCTCATCTTGTTCCTCTTGTACCTTGCGGTGTCGAGATGAAGTATAGACAGCGGGAGAGTGCCCGCTTAAGGGCTTCATGTATCGATATTCCCATGGACTCTGTTATACCCTGCGTCCATCGTTTACGTAGTCGGCCTCTTCCTCTGCTTCCCTCTGGTCTGTACATCATTGCTTGTTGTGGTATACTGTTAGTTGGTAACCTACGTGCATGGCCAAACCATTTCACTTGCTGCCTTCTAATAAAATCTAGCGATGCTATAACCCCCCACTTTAGTCCTGATGTCTTCACTTCTGATCTTATCATCATCATCATCATCATCATCATCATCATCATCATCATCATTATCATTGTGTAGAAGATCCTCATCCTCAGCAGAGCGTCGCTCTCATGACGGTCCGCCGAGAAAATTATCCATCATAGGCCAGTTGTGCAGCCTGGTGGATTCTCATGTCCAAGGTGACTGCAGTTTCCCGTGCCCTTCCACATGTAGGTTGAATCCTTCCTCTTTTAACAGGAAACACCTTCTGTTAACGTTTTTTTTTTTTTTTGTTCGCTTGCTTTGAACCCCAGCGTAGTCCACATTCCTGCTTCTACTTCTTTTAGTTGCCACTACTGTGAAGTGCACTGGACTGATATTTGCGTGTGGATAAGCTTTCCTTATTACCAGTGTCCCTAGCCAGCAGGCGAATCTACACCGAATTCAGGGGTACTTGTAATTCACGTCCCTATGTCAAGAACGAGACGTCAACATTTTAGTCCAACTGACCGGTGTAAGGTTTGAACCCGCGACCTTGGCATCGGCACAGCGATGGAGATCTGAATGGCCGAATGGATAAGCGTGCTCGCTCCTAAAAAGTTTTTGTTCTAAACCACTATTACATTTAATATGGTCAAAATATTTCAGTTTCCGATACGGGATGATGTTTCTGAGACAGGATGATGTTTCTGAGACAGGATGATGTTTCTGATCGATGTTGTCTTCATTACTGACGGCGAAATGGTTCATGACTCACATCCGAATGTTGCCACATGAAAGATGTTTGTTCTCAAAAGTTTGACTTTAATTCATTTATTTAAAACACAGAAGACACAAACAACATGTTGCACGATTTATTGCCTGGCATATTTCCCCACATCTCTTCAGGCGCGTGCTGCAGATTATACACCATATGAAGTGAATACATGAATAATGCTTTGGCTGAAATACTAAAGCACATAGTCACGTGTATTGTTCGAATTTGGAGCATTTGTTATCCCCAAGGTAATTTTAACTGTAAAATGAAATCTTTATGTTTGCACAAACCTGACTACAACCATCTAATTGTTAAGGCCTCATTACATTTGTGCAGTCGTTTATCGTTCATCGAAAACACCATACGAAGCGCTTTTTCTGTATTAAATTTATGACCGAAGTTTATGAGGTTTTGTTCATTGTATAGCCTGTTGATTGCACGGGTATTCCTAAAGACTGATTAACGCTATTCCACCCACGCTGGTATATTCAATACAATGTATTCCCTTATTGAGTTTAAACACAAAAGATATAAACAATATGTTGCATGATTTATTGCCTGGCATATTTCGCTGCATCTCGTCATGTACATACTGCAGAGTTATTTATCACGTGAAGTATTATCCATTTATTCAATGTACCACGTTTGACTTTATCGCACCAGGGTTTACCCGATCCGACTCTGTCTCTCTCCACAGTACAAGTAGCCATTTTCCGAGATCCTCACACAAAGCATGAACCCCATAGCTTCAGCAATCATTAGAAGTCTCCGGAAAATGTGCAGTGCGAAACGAACCTAGGACCTTCAGCGCGCAAGGCAAACGATTTGTCCACATCTCCACGGAGACCCCAAAGAGGCATTAACAGCCAATGTATATTTATGTGTGGTAGCTAGTCACTTTCTGGTCGTTTTTTTTTTCTTTACAAATAATTATGAGAACAATCTAAAATTTACTGGGCACATTTTTATGAGACTGACACTATCCCAACTTTGTACCCATGAGAAGACATTTCTGCTTTCGCTGGGGATTGAAGCAGGATGTCTGTTTTAGTAAGTAAGCACTCTAACCACTGCGGCTCACAGTAGTATTAACACTATGTAGTACTTTAACACATATCTGTCTGTCTGTCTGTCTGTCTGTTTGTCTGTCTGCCTGTCTGTCTGTCTGTCTGTCTGTCTGTCTGTCTGTCTGTCTGTCTGTCTGTCTGTCTGTCTGTCTGTCAGATGGGCCTGCGTGCCCAATTCTTAACCCTTTGAAAATTCATTCATTCATTCATTCATTCATTCATTCACTCATTCTGTCTGACTGTCTGTCTGTCTGTCTGTCTGTGTTCGTACGTCCGTCCGTCTGTCCATCCATTGATGCAACCGCCCATCCTTCCGTCTGTCTACCTTTATCACTCTGTGTGTGTGTCTATGTCTGTGTGTCTGTGTGTCTGTGTGTCTGTCTGTCTGTATGTCTGTGTGGACTTACACGTATTACGCTTTTCATCTTGCAGAAAGCTATTTTTTCCCATGGCAAAGTTTGAAGCACATCCTCAACACCCCCACCTGCAGCCAGTCATCACCAGTCATCAAATGACACTTGACTTCAGCTGACTCCCCCCCCCCCCCCCCACCTCTTTGGTATTGGGTTAGATCCTGCGGACAATGAACGACCTAAGAAAACCGTGGAGGACATGCCACCAGCCCAGACCTAACCTCAGCCTGCCCGTAAGTGCTGTGCTGGATCACGACCTTGTTACATCCTCACTCGCCTCTCCGCGGATGTGAAGTTCCAGTACTTATCTTGCACACACGGCTAGTCTCTGAACTTGGAGATGGGACGTATGCGCTGTGAAGAACATTTCAAGTGGAGACAATCCTTCGGTGCCGTTTCAGGAAGGAAGTGTACACTAACCTCTCTCCGAGAGACGGAAACATCTTTCAGACCTGAACGCCAATGTATCAGATTTGAGCGCCAATCTCTCAGACCTGAACGCTAATGAATCAGACGTGAGAGTCAAATCTTAGTCGTCCAGATGATTCACCAACCAACCTATCTCCTAAGAGTCCGAATAAAATCACAAAATATCTATAAAAATCTCGACGAATGGAAAAACACAGAAGTCCTTATCAACAGAACAACAAAAAAGGAAATAATAAAAGTACGTAAAAACAAACAATACAAAAGAATACTTTCCTGAACGGTGTCCAATCCAGGAGAAGGGAAACTACAAACAGAAGTATCTAACGAGAAAGGAATACGGAAAATGGAAAGGAAACAAAAAAGAAACGAAAAATAGAAACCCCAACCCTCGTTCCATCTCTCGTTCCATGTTTCCATTTTTAAGATCCAGTCTCCTGGATTTGACATCGTTCACATATATGAGTGTTCGTATTTTTATACATGTTTTATTGCTTCTTTTTTCTTGTTCTGCTGATAAAGATTTCGACCGAAACGTTTGCCTGTATCTCTGTGCGTCTTCCCATCGGTCAAACTTCTCAGTCGTATTTGGTGTTTTCATTCTCACATCCGCGAAAACTGATCAGCGGCTAACCCTTTTGTCAATATCATTTTTTTTTTTTTTTTTTTTGTGGATCCTCCTAAGAGACCCGCCAAATCACACTCTGAGAATCGCTGTCACGGATGAGACACGGTATCGCGGAATTCCACTGCTGACGCAGACACTAGTACGAGAGGGCGGAACTAGATAACCAGGCTTTCCCGTTGACCTAGATACGATTGCCTGTTTGTATGAAAGTTTATTTACTGCACACAGCCTGTTCTGGAAGTCATTTCACGAGGCTGGCCTCGCAAGACTGATTTCAGTTAGCTAACAGCCCGACACACGTGAACAAACATTGAAGCTGTGTATTCAGAAGACCTAGCATATAATGTACACGTTGTTTTCAAACGCTTATTTGTTGTTTTCTGTGTGATAAATAATTTCCCGCTGCATCAAACTAGGTAGAAGTGTTATTAACAATGGGGTGCGTATTTCAGAAACCAAGTTCGGACTTTATGATTTATGTTCAAACAGGAGATCGAAGAAACGCCGGTACTGATGCAAACGTTCGGATTATAATGCATGACGACGACGGCCACTCATCATTAGCTATTACATTGGATAATTACTTGAGAAATGACTTCGAAAGGGGGTGTTTAGATACGTTTCATGTGCCGGCTAAAAAGATCCGAAATTTGCACAGAATGGGAAAGATCACCAGAATTGAGCTATGGAAAGATGACGCTTGGGCCGCCAGTGATTGGTACGTAGATAAAATTGTTATAGAGAACCGAGTCACAAACCACACCTTTGTGTTTCCCATTTTTCGGTGGATACGAGCCAAGTATCATTACCAGATCAACCATTTGGATACGTCTTTGCCGCAGTTTGACGAATACCCGGAGCAGAGGAAGATGGAGTTACAGGAAAAACGTAGCGCCTATCAATTTGACCAGAAGGTCCCCAACGGACCGGCACAGGTAGGTTATCATTTCTATTCCTTCTGCGTACCTCTTCCGATTTGAGTGCGCAACAAAGCCCTGTACCTCAAATGTCAGTGTGTCCGACTTTGGCGTGCAATTGTGTGAGGTTTGCATCCTTTAGACAAATCCATCCATCCAAGGTAATTGGCTTTATCTAAGCGTGGGGAGATGTTCTTTTTAAAAATGTTGCCAGTGCCGATGCCTATAGACCTGCTGTTTACGATTTCTGTCGTGGGATTTTGTACGAGCGCAACGTTCACACGGTTTTTCCTGTTTTTCGCCCTTATCCGAGAGGACTAAGAGTCTGGTCTAACGACTCAAGAGATCAGAGAGAGGTTGTTATTTTTAATGTGGATGTGTATATGTACAAAGGTCGACTGACCGAGAGGTGTAACGAGCTAGCCCCCTAAGACTTATCGAGATGTGCAATGTTGTTTGTAAGATACCACACATATATACCTTCCCCATGAAGTCCATAAGACGTGTCGGGGTGTGCAGTGTTGCACACATATAAACCGCTCCAGATGTAAGGGGGGGGGGGGGCAACGAGATGTAATGAGTGGTAACACTGTAGATCTCATTCGTATGTAAAAGGCAACTCAGGAGGGTTGGTCTGAGATTGGCATTCTGACATCATGGAGACAAACAGCCAGTATCCAACCAACATGAATTGGCCTACAAAGGGCCTACAATTACATCAACAACAATATGAAAGCAACATGCGTCACACTACAGTGTTTCTCTATTTGTTACACCGAGATTCGCTATGTAACCAAAGACCATGATTCTAGAGAGTCACTAGACCAAAGCGGCAGGTCAGCCACCATTTTATTTCACATTAATTTTTTTCACCCTGCTTCGTCACCTGTCGTGAGAACTTCAATGGCCAACAAGAGAATTTCCTGTTTATTGTTGCGTGACGTCTTGAGACTTAGTGGCTGCTCCTTCAGTTTAGAATGTGTTGTTGTCACCAAATGCATCTGGGATTTTCTATTTAATCTAGTTCGAGGCCGGGGACTATTTTTAGTGGCGCAGTTACACAATTTTGGTTATGGGTTGTCTAACATTGAGGGTACTTGAGCTAGTGAAATCAGAGTGGGTTGACTAACATATCGGGTACTTGACGCAGTGAAGCAGTGAGATCAGAGTGGGGTGTCTAACATAGCGAGTACTTGAGGCAGTGAGGCAGCGAGATCAGAGTGGGGTGTCTAACATAGCGAGTACTTGAGGCAGTGAGGCAGCGAGATCAGAGTGGGGTGTCTAACATAGCGAGTACTTGAGGCAGTGAGGCAGCGAGATCAGAGTGGGGTGTCTAACATAGCGAGTACTTGAGGCAGTGAGGCAGCGAGATCAGAGTGGGGTGTCCAACATAGCGGGTTCTTGAGGCAGTGAGATCAGAGTGGGTTGTCTAACATAGCGGGTACTTGAGGCAGTGAGATCAGAGTGGGTTGTCTAACATAGCGGGTACTTGAGGCAGTGAGATCAGAGTGGGTTGTCTAACATAGCGGGTACTTGAGGCAGTGAGATCAGAGTGGGTTGTCTAACATAGCGGGTACTTGAGGCAGTGAGATCAGAGTGGGTTGTCTAACATAGCGGGTACTTGAGGCAGTGAGACAGTGAGATCAGTGTGGGTTGTCTAACATAACGGGTACTTGAGGCAGTGAGATCAGAGTGGGTTGTCTAACATAGCGGGTACTTGAGGCAGTGAGACAGTGAGATCAGTGTGGGTTGTCTAACATAACGGGTACTTGAGACAGTGAGATCAGTGTGGGTTGTCTAACATAGCAGGTACTTGACGAGGTGAGATTCGGTTTCTTGAAGTTCTCATATCAATTCATTGCCACAGAACCAGGCATACACCAGAACGGCCGATAAAGCACGTTGAACTCTATGACAGTGTTGTTATTGTTGATAACAACGATAATAGTTGTAGTATGACAAACGAGACATGACCTACCTCTCTCTCTCTCTCTCTCTCTCTCTCTCTCTCTCTCTCTCTCTCTCTCTCTCTCTCTCTCTCTCTCTTTCTATCTCTCTCTTTCTCTCTCATTTTCTCTCTCTCTCTCTCTTTCTCGTTCTTACCCACTCTCTGTTTTACTCTCTTTCTCTCTCTCTCTCTCTCTCTTTCTCTTTCTCTTTCTCTCACTCTCTCTCTCTCGCTCTCACTCACTTTTGCTCTCAATCTTTCTGTCTGTCTATTTCTCTATCATTCTTTCTCTCACTCTCTTTCACTCTCTATCTCTCTCTCTCTCTCTCTCTCTCTCTTGCTCCCTCTGACTCTCTCTGTCTCACTGTCTTTCTAACTCGCTCTCTTTTTTCTCTCTTTCTCTCTCTCTCTCTCTCTGTCTCTCACGTTCACTCTCACTTACTCTTTCACTCTCTCTCTCTTTCACACTCTCTTTCTCTATCCTTCTCTCTCTCACTTTCTCTCTCTCACTTTCACTCACTCTCAAACTATCTTCCCCACCTCTCTCTCTCTCCCTTTCGCTTTTTCACTTTCTCTCTCTCTCTCTCTCTCTCTCTCTCTCTCTGATTTTCTCTCTCGCTCTCTCACTTTCACTCTCATTCTCCCACTCTCACTCCCCCTCTCTCGCTCTCTCACTTTCACTCTCTCTGTCATTCTCACTCTCTCTCTCTCTTACCCACTCTCTCTTTTACTCTCTCTATCTCTCTCTCTCTCTCTGTTTCTAACTTTCTCCCATCTTCTCTCACTCTTTCACTCTCTTCGCCACTCTCAACGAAATGAAGTTCATTCGTTTATTCTTTCTTTCGTTCGTTCTCTCTCTCTCTCTCTCTCTCTCTCTCTCTCTCTCTCTCTCTCTCTCTCTCTCTCTCTCTCTCTCTCTCGCTCGCTCACGTTTGCTTTCACTCTTTCGCGCTCTCTCTATATAATTTTTTTCTCTTACTTTTTCATACTCTCTCTCTCTCTCTCTCTCTCTCTCTCTCTCTCTCTCTCTCTCTCTCTCTCTCTTCTCTCTAACGCTCTCTTTGTTTCTCTATCATACTCTCTAACTCTCTCTCACACTCCCTCTCTCTCTCTCTCTCACGTTCACTCTCTCTCTCTCTCTCTCACGTTCACTCCCACTCACTCTTTCACTCTCTCTTTCTCTATCATTCTCTCTCTAACTCTCTCTTTCTCTCACTCTCTCTCAGTTCACTCTCACTCACTCTTTCACGCGCTCTCTCCCCCACGTCTCTCTCTCTCTCTTTCTCTCTCTCTCTCTCTCTCTCTCTCTCTCTCTCTCTCTCTCTCTCTCTCTCTCTCTCTCTCTCTCTTTCTTTCTTTCACATTCGGGATTACAGGAAATTAGGACACGACGAATATCGACCCAAAACTAGTTAGTCGACACATTGACCTCCGTGCACATCGAACCACTCAGTCCATAAGTGCTCCAATCCCTTCCTTAATACCCTCGCCCCCCCCCCCTCCTTCCTTTTTAAGCATTTGACCAGTTATATGTTGGTTGAGAATCTTTCTTTGACCATCCCCCCTCCCCACCCCTACCCCGTAGTACCCCCCTCAGCATCTGACAAGTTATTTGTTGATTGAGAATCTTTCTGTGATACCCCCCTCCCCCCCCCCCCCAACCCCTACTTGTACCTCCCTCCCCCCTCTTCAGTGCGTAACCAGTTATATGTCGGTTGAGAATCTTTCTTTGACACTCCCACCCTCATTTTGTATATAATGAGCCCCCCCCCCCCCCCCCCCCATTCCGGAAAATTTGCCTCGAAGTCTGAACCTAGCAACCTGAACACGAACACATGACTTTCACAAGCCAGGAAGACGACTGGAACACTTCGCCACGGAGCACCCCTCAGGATGTCTAGTTGGCCGTTCATGGAAGAAAACGTGCTCCTTCAGCAAGAGAATCTTGTCACTTAGAGGCGGCATGCTGGAATCCCGGTCTCCCGTAGCTTTGTTTTTCCTCCTCTTCTTTCGCTCGCTTGAAATTTGTCTACAATAGCAATGCTGTCGCTTGTATGAATTTAAATTTCTCTTTAGCTCACTCAGTTGTCAACAGAGTCTATCTTCCACTGTTGCTTCTCTAGGCCAGAAGGTTTGCCAAGACATGTCACATTTTGGGCAGTCTTGGAGTATATGATCTGCTGTCTGCCACGCCAATCCACATGTGCACATGGCTGATTCGCCAATCTTGAATTTTAGCTATAGCTTTTAACTTGAATATTGTTTCATGTTTCTTCTGTCTCGACTGTTATCCTTTCCTTCTATGAGTGTCGATCAATAGTTGTGAAAATCAGTGATATTATAATGGTAAAACCAAAACCAATAAATTCAGAATGGTAGTTCGCAGAAATATGAAAGTGAAATGATGTAATAAAAAATGAATATTCCAGGAATTAGCGGAATGAGGTGGGTGAGATCTTGTACAATAACAACGGAAAACAAATATATTTAGGAAGTAGTAAACATGAAAACTGAGTAGGACTACCATTTGACGAGGAAACAGCTAACGCAATTTGTGGTTATTGGAGTATTTCAGAATGAGTTAAAGTCAAAGAACGACAACTATATGTACATAGTATACAAGTATGTGCACCAACAACAAGCAGTAGTGAAGAAGAAATATACACATTTTTATTATAAAATAGAAATGAATGTTTCTCAGACCACACCACAAGAAGTCAAAATAATACCTAATTAAGAGTAGGAAAGGAGAGATGGAAGATTTGTTTGGTGACTGGTCTAGGAATACGAAATGGGAAAGGAAAAAAACTGATAGAATGGACACAAGTAATATGTTGATCGGAAATGGCGTATTTAAACAACGCAAGACAAAAAGCTGTGATAAGAGAACACGCAATCATATTTACTATATCATCGTCTTCATCCAGAGCCTTGCCGACAGGCGTCGTAGATCATGCTTCCCCACAAATTCCGATCTCCGACGGCATGGATCAATTCATGTGTTGACTCCCTTCCGTGCCATGACACAAGACTGTCAAGAATGTTCTAATGATGTCTTCCTCTACCTCTCTTTCCACAAATCTTTCCGACTGGCACAACATGTTCCAGTTTTTTGTCTTCTCATATTGTGGCCAGAAAATGATGACTGCTTCTTTCTATTGTTTGTAATAAGTTGCCTTTGCGACTTAGCCTCTCTCGAAATGTCCAGATTGCTCGTTTTGACCTTCAGTGTATTTTCAGCATTTTTCTATAAAACCACTCCTCTAAGAATTATATGGATGTTTTTGTTTGTCAGTTTACACAATGTCTAGGTCTCGCAACCGTATGTTAAAACTGGATCTATGTACTATTTCAGAACGTAAAATTTGCCCAGGATTCACGAACAGCCAAAATGCTGGGGTTCACAGCTACGTCCTGTGAAGGACATGCAACTATTAACTACATGATGATTAATAAAAGATTTAGAAATGCATCGATAAGAGTGAACACAAGGCCTTATAGAGACATTATGTTTGATTGCCTAAGAAGATTGCACGGATGAATGCCATCAACAGAATTGATCATGGACATATGGGACCGAAATCTGTGGTGAGGCATGACCGCCTTGGCCACTTTGCAAGACTTATGATGATGGCCGACTCCGCGGCGAAGGCGTTACGGGCGCTGTTCGTAATCCCGCATATCCACTTTCGAAACTCAGCTGCGGGCGATTTGGCAGCAAGCCGCTTTGCGTTGGTTTATTTTATGAAATGGTTTGTGTACCGGTCGTTCAGAATGCAATGGCAAACTACTGAACGTAAACTTGCCGTGAGATCACAACAGCAAAGAATGTTGGTGTTGCCATGCGGCGTACTGTAAAGGATATGCAACTGACATGATGATGATGATGTCAATGACCTGGTGAGTTCCTGCGCAGGTAATTGTTTTCTTAAACCTTCTGTTGCTGGCAATCGTTAATGTCAAGTATCACGTGTAGGGGTCAGATCGGATCATTTACCGCATTCAGGTGAAAGGTCGGTTGTAATTGTTCTTTTTCATTTTGTGTTTATTGCCACAATGTTTCGATGGCAATTCAATCTCGTTAGTTGTATGTTCTTCACATTACTTTGCAATCAACCCCAACATTTAATAAATGTGTGTGATTTACTAGGTATTGTTAGTTCAGTAGTTTGTCATGGCATTCTGAACAGTCGACGTCTCATACATTGGAAGTCAACGCAAAGCTATCTGTTTCCAAATCCCGCGGCCACTGATTCCGAACACTCGTCTCGGTGTGTAGGGGAATTGTGAAAGTGCGCGTCTCACTATCTTCAAAAACAAAGCGCCGGTTAAAAGCAATTTACTGAACGTGACACTTTCAAGTAAATTGTTAACAATCAGTACATGCTGCGGTTGACTGCAACGCCATGTAAAGAACATGCAACTAACTGAATGCCATATTAGCACACTCTCTACTGTTCATCAGTTGATATTGTCACCATTTCAACAGTTGTCTGCATGCTGTTAGCTTAACCTTTCCTTCTGGTATGTCTGCTTGTTGTTATCTGTTTACTTTTCGAAGATTATCTTTGTTATCAAAACTTGTTCCCGATTGGCGATTAGTTCTTCATTGCTTGTTTGCTTAGAAGTTAGTTATTTGAGGTTTTATCTCTCCACGACACTGATAGTTTACAACCAACAGATCAGTTGAATTGTCGTTTATAATTATTAGAAACAAACACATACATATAGTCACAGCAGTACAACCCAGGAGATATAAATACGTATGACTGTACATTTATTTCACCACTGCATAGTGGGGTGGGGTAACTAACTGCTTTCCTCACCGTCTTTCCTTCTTATTGAAATCCACAGCTCCTATTTCATAAGGTTGGGTCGATCTGATAGTCGTATGTGTTCCGACACCACACCTCGCTTCTCTATGAGTCGATTGTTGATCAGTGTGTATGCAAGTCAACTGGCTACCAGAATCCATTATCAGTTGTACGTGCTTAAAACTAGCCGGGTTACTAAGCATAAAACGTTTGAGAGCACACGCGTATGTGCTTGATTTTCCACCTCTTCCTGTCCTTGTAAGTTCATTTCCGGTATCTGTTTATTTGTGTACAGAAGCTTCTTGATTTTACGTCCATACAAGTGTTAGAGTGTTCAGTCGTCGTTTCAAAGGAAAAATGTCATTCTATTCTTTATTGTGGTTCTCAGTGTGTTATGAATTGTAGAACCATTATTTGTCCATAAGAGGCCCATAAAGGGAGCAAAGAATAATAACGCAGTCACATGTCATGCATGTGAGGAGGAATGGCCTATGACTGGACACTTCATCCTATAGAAACCTTGAGCAGCGAAACCCAACCAGTCGCGAACAAGTCTATAAATTGCTTGGCAAGAGTTGATTCAGGACCTATGTTTCTTTTGGGAGTTGAAGGACAGAAACAGGAGAAGAATCGTCAAGAAGCATTAGCAAGGAAGAAGTGGGAAATTCTGCAACATCCTGCCTATAGTCCTGATTTGTCAGTATGTGATTTTCATCTGTTCGGACCTCTAAAAAAGATCTCAAGGGGCAACGATTTCACACAGATGCAGACGTAATGAACGCGGTAAACACTTGATTCAGTGAATAACCACAATCCTTTTTTGCGGATGGCATTCGCCGCCTACTTAGGCAATGGGATGCTTGCCTGAATGCCTACGGCGACTTCTTCTGACCAACCCATGGTGCATAATTCATTCAAAATGAATGCTTTGTTTAATTCTACCACACCTGTTAATGTTTCTTTCATGCTTTTGTAATAACGGGTTTCAAATGAACGTCCCTAATATATAATAGGCTGCAAAAGGCTATACATACTGGGTTGTCAGACAGTATACATACTGGGTTGTACAACAATGTACTTACTGGGTTGTCCAACATTACACATACCGGATTGTTCAACAGTGTGCTTAATGGGTTATGCAATACTAGATTTATTGAGTTGGCTAACACTATATTTACTAAACTGTCCAACATTATATTTACTCGGTTTTTCAACACTATACTTACTTTGTTGTCCAACACTATATTTACTAGGTCATCCAACATTACACTTACTGGATTGTTAACAATATACTTACTTGGTTATCCAATACTAAATTTACGTGTTTGTTCTATATTATACCTGCTAGATTATCCAACACTATATTTTCTTGGTTATCCAACACTAGATATAAAGTATTGTCCGACACTATACTTAAGTTACACAACACTACTTGAATTGTACAAAATATCGTTTAATGAGTTATCCTGTGGTAGACTTGCTCGGACCGCCTCGTTAATTTAACACAACGGAAGACAAAACATATATTTGACGTATATCAATCAGATATTGAAGATCAAGCATAAAATTTGACGTATATCATTCAGAAATGGAAGATAAAACATATATTTGACGTTTATCATTCACAAATGGACAGCTAGTTAGTTAGTTAGTTAGTTAGTTAGTTAGACGACAGATCATCCTCATTGCACATCGAACCATTCAATCCATAAGTGCTCGGATCCCCTCCTCAGCAAATCCTGCAGCGTGAAGCGGCTCACGACACCAGTTCTGTGTTGGTTAAATCAATCTTCTTTGGCTTCCTGCGTAGTTACAAATGGACAGCGAAAACCTTTTCAGGAACTAAGTGCTGGCAAGAAACAAACCATGTAGAAACACGTCTAACAGAGTACTGCGTTTGAGATGGGCCGAGTCTCCATTTAACTGGAAAGAAGAATGCCCTCGTTTGTTTTACTGTCCCCCGTGACATTGTTTGCGTTTTCCTCAGAAATTAAATTATTATAAAATGAATACCAGAATATTTTCTCGATGGTCAGATAGCCTGCTTGAAACTTGACCATATTGTCCATCGAGGACCGTTTGGTCAAAGAATATGATTCTGTTCTCCGTGTCCACAACACTCTTCTTCTTCTTCTTCTTCTTCTTCTTCTTCTTCTTCTTCTTCTTCTTCTTCTTCTTCTTCTTCTTCTTCTTCTTCTTCTTCTTCTTCTTCTTCTTCTGCTGCTGCTGCGGCTGTGACTGCGGCTGCGGCTGCGGCTGCGGCTGCTGCTGCTGCTGCTCCTTCTCCTCCTTCTCCTTCTACTCTTCATCCTCCTCCTTCTCTGCTTCTGCAACGTTTGCTACGCGTGTATTCCGATATGGCTCACAAACAAGATGGTTCCATTGGGGTCTTCATAGGTTCCCCGTGTTTTTATATTATGTATGTAACAACCACATTTAACAATCCCGTTTATCCAAAACAACGCCATAACTTGGCTTCTATTATATATTTAACAACTACATTTACCAATCCCATGTATCTCAAACAACGCCATAACTTGGCTTCTATTATATATTTAACAACTACATTTAACAATCCCATGTATCTCAAACAACGCCGCGACTTGTCTTCTATTATATATTTAACAACTACATTTAAAAATCCCAGGTATCTCAAACAACTCCGCGACTTGGCTTCTATTATATATTTAACATCTACATTTAACAATCCCATGTATCTCAAACAACGCCGCGACTTGGCTTCTATTATATATTTAACAACTACATTTACCAATCCCAGGTATCTCAAACAACTCCGCGACTTGGCTTCTATTATATATTTAACATCTACATTTACCAATCCCAGGTATCTCAAACAACTCCGCGACTTGGCTTCTATTATATATTTAACATCTACATTTAACAATCCCAGGTATCTCAAACAACTCCGCGACTTGGCTTCTATTATATATTTAACATCTACATTTACCAATCCCAGGTATCTCAAACAACTCCGCGACTTGGCTTCTATTATATATTTAACATCTACATTTAACAATCCCAGGTATCTCAAACAACTCCGCGACTTGGCTTCTATTATATATTTAACATCTACATTTAACAATCCCAGGTATCTCAAACAACTCCGCGACTTGGCTTCTATTATATATTTAACATCTACATTTACCACTCCCAGGTATCCCAAACAACGCCGCGACTTGGCTTCTATTATATATTTAACATCTACATTTCACAATCCCATGTATCCCAAACAACGCAGCGACTTGGCTTCTATTATATATTTAACATCTACATTCAACAATCTCAGGTATCTCAAACAAAGTCACGACTTGGCTTCTATTATATATTTAACATCTACATTTAACAATCCCAGGGTCCTAAAACATCGCCGCGACTTGGCTTCTATTATATATTTAACATCTACATTTAACAATCCCATGTATCTCAAACAACGCCGCGACTTGGCTTCTATTATATATTTAACATCTACATTTAACAATCCCATTTATCTCAAACAACGCCGCGACTTGGCTTCTATTATATATTTAACATCTACATTTAACAATCCCAGATATCTCAAACAAAGTCGCGACTTGGCTTCTATTATATATTTAACATCTACATTTAACAATCCCGTGTATCTCAAACAACGCCGCGACTTGGCTTCTATTATATATTTAACAGCTATATGTTAACAATCCCATATCTCCCAAATCAACACCATGACCTGCCTTCAAATATATCTCTTTAGTCTCCGAAATCCAGACGCAGGATAACAGCTGACTCATAGCTTGATAGGGAAACTGAGAGCATTCATGAAGAGTGCAACATACAGTCAGTTCTGGCAGGAAACTGTCAATTGTCACCGCTCTAGACCGCACTTACACACACCATCGACTGGCTTGTACGAGCTGTAGTGCAACAGTTGGACATACTGAGCGTGTCGAATATCTGGGAAATATTCGAGACCTGTGTATGTTATGATGGTATGTGTACTGAGTCCTGAAACAGGGGCTGTGGCTTCGGGGAGAGTGAGATGGGTAGCTTCCTTATTCCCCGTCAATAAACAGATTGAGAACCCATATATGGAAAGAATGAGATTGCGGGGGATCGGCAGGGGTTCTGGAAGAATCTCAAAACTGAGAGGGAAGACCAGGAGAACTTTTAATCAGATAGCGGTGGGAACGATTAGTAGTATGACTCTTCGCTAACTGTTGAACGAGGAGACTGAGCACGCATGGGAATGTCCTGAGTGCTGTGATGTCGGTTCTTAACTCAACTCAACTCCCCGTCAATATCGAGACGAAGGGTTTGAAGTCAGCTGCTAGCGTTTTGGAAGCAGGCCGTTTTGCGTTAATTTCGATTATATGAAGCGTCGACCTTTCAGAAAGCAATGGCAAACTATTAAATTAGGATTTCCTAGTAAATCACAGATAGCTGGTAAATGGTGGGGTTGACTATATCGTTCTGTAAAGGACCTGACGCTAACTGACATGTTATGAGGGAAAACGGGGCGGTTTTAAAGAGGTGTGTAATGTCACCTCGGGTAGAGGGTTATATGTTTATAATATTCTTCGTGGGGGTGCGTGGCTGAGAGGTTATGGCATTTACCTCGGGCTCAGGAGGTACCAGGTTCGTTCTCAGCATGTAACACTGGGGAATGTTTTCCAAGAACTGTTGGCATCTAATGTTACACTTCCCCCTGATCGCTTGGGTAGTGAGATCAGATACCTCCCCTTCCCAGACAGTGGCAAACACCAGCAGGTTCCGTGTGCATTTTGTTCATGTTATAAATCCATCGTCAGTTGAAAACCGCTATGAGTAGGTCGTGAAGCCGCTGTTCTATCAAAATTACTAAGCAATTAAACCCTACCTACGGACAGATTGAATCTCACCTTGAATGGAATAGCTCTAGAGGAATGAAACCTTGCATAAATGCAACATCGAAATATAGCATGCTGACCTTTGAGGGGCATAATAAGGTGTGACTCACTCTCTCTCTCTCTCTCTCTCTCTCTCTCTCTCTCTCTCTCTCTCTCTCTCTCTCTCTCTCTCTCTCTCTCTCTCTCTCTCTCTCTCTCTCTCTCTCACTCTATTTGACAGAATGTGACACATCTGGTTGTGCACCTCGCTAATTCAGAGATCAGTTTACCTGTATCAGGTTTACATCGTATCGACACTTCCCACCCCATTTAACCGGAGCCATCAACCCACAGATGGTGTTTCTATACCAGTTTTTGCCAAGGCATGGACTTAAGCCTATTCGTTTCGATTGTTAACTACCGCGGGATTTTTAACGTGCGACATTTTCACGCAGTATCTCCCGTTTATGCAGTACATTTATCCGAGTAGGCTAAATATCTTATCTCACTACCCCAAAAGAAAAAAATCAGGGGGCGTGTGATATCATTATAAACAAGTATTCACGTAAACATTCCCAGGCCTGTACTGATAGCGAGTCGGGTAGCTTCGAAATCAGAGTTTCTTTCAAGCCATTTTGAGAATCACTGCTATAAACAGCAGTCGTATGTTATTATGCGCCTTTTAACCATTGAACTGCCGGTGAACAGTATCCATGCAATATATTCATGGAGCAAAGTTTGAAGTTCTGAATATAGGTTTTCGCATTTTACAGTCTGTATCTCGTTGTGATATTATCACACGCCTCAGTGACATGGACAAAGAACCCCGGCATACTGATGTATTCGTCCTGTGTTCGTTTCCCGCTGCATCATACCGCCTTGATAAATGACCGTGTGTCACTCGCTGAAGGGATCTTCATTCACTCACTGACACTTTGCCGTCGTGACAGACGATAGTTTGTTACATTGTGCTACAACAAAAGTCATAATAACTACAAACTGGTAAGGCCAGAGATGGAGTTACACATCTCCATAGTTGCATATCCTTTACATGACGTTGCAGTCAATGCCAGCATTATTTGGCTATTTGTGATTTCTTGGAAAGTTTACGATCAGTAATTTGCCATGGC
>OY992879.1:133562245-133612245 GCA_963921405.1 Cepaea hortensis | reverse complement strand
TAAATCTACAATCTTCTACGGGCTTCTGAATAATATGTCAAGATGTAGACACTTTGGTATAGCCGGCAGTTTTTGGAAATCTCCATACAGCTTGCGTACAGTCGCCTACATAGCAAAACATCAAAACGTGGATGATCTTGAGTGTATTTTCAGTCGTGTATCTGAACACTCATGAGTGTCAGATTTTAAGATATAGTGTATAATTCGAAGCCATTTCCAACCAGGTAAGCGTGAAACAAATGTCAGAAAATAATGTTTCTCCCCGGTGCAGATAACATCACATCAGAAATGATTAAAGCTTTAGAAGAATTTGAACTAGATCAAGTCACCAGACTGCTGAACACATTATATGATACTGGAGATATACCTCCTGAATTATGTAACTCTATATTTATTGCAATCCCAAAGAAATCAGGAACCTTGGAATGTGATCAACATAGAACAATTAGTATAATGAGTCACATCACAAAGATTTCAAAGAATGAGGAAGAAGATACAACCTGAAATAGGGGAAGAACAATGCGGGTTTGTAAAAGGAAAGGGTACAGTAAATGCTGTGTATATGCTGCGAACAGTTATTGAACGTGCTATAGAAGTAAACAAGGATGTACATCTTTGCTTTATTGACTATACAAAGGCTTTTGATAGCATTAGACATGTCAGCATGGTGGATATGCTTGCAGATCTACAAATTGATGGGAAAGACATTAGACTTATAAAAAACATATATTGGAAACAACAAGCTGCAATAAGGATTGATAATGAAGTGGGACAGTATCAGCCAATTAAGAGAGGTGTTAGGCAGGGATGTGTGATGTCTCCAGATCTTTTTTCCCTGTACAGTGAAAATATTTTCAGAAATGTAGAGGATATAAATGGAATCAGCATTGGAGGACGAAACATCAATAACATTAGATATGCAGATGATACATTATTAATTGCAGACAATGCGCAGGACCTGCAACAATTAGTAGATGCGGTTGTTGTACACAGTGAGCAACTGGGGTTAGAATTAAATTGTAAAAAGACTCAGATTATGGTCGTCAGTAGGAAGGAAGAAGTGCCACAATGTAATATACAAGTAAATGGAAATATTCTTCAACAAGTGAATCGGTACAATTATCTTGGAACAGTTATAACATCTGATGGGAGATGCCTTGAAGAGATTAGAACAAGAATCGCCATGGCGAAAGTAGCCTTTAGCAAGATGAAAAACATTCTGACCAATAAAAAGATGTCAATTGAAACGAGAAAAAGAGTGTTGAGGGGATACATAGAGCCTGTTCTTTTGTATGGATGTGAAACTTGGACAATGAGCAGTCAAGCTGAAAAGCATCTGATGGCTGCAGAAATGTGGTTTCTGAGGAAAATTCAAAGAATACCATGGACAGACAGAAAAACCAATGACCAAGTACTACAGGAGACAAATGAACATCGTAAACTGATTAGAGAAATTAGACGTAGATAGTCAAATTTTTTTGGACATGTTATGAGAAGAAATGGATTGGAGAACTTAGTGACAACTGGCAAGATAGAGGGGAACAAACCAAGACGAAGACCGAGAGGAAAATACCTGGATGGCTTGGCCACATGGCATGGACGAGACAGGAACACTGAGCTGATCCACGACACTGGTGATCGAGTGAAATGGCGAGTCATGACCTCCCACGCTTTCCGGCATGGCACATGATTGATTGATTGATTGAATAGTACTACATATAAGAGTAGTTCGTTTAATTTATTGTTATTGTCTCGCCCTTGATAAATGTCTCTTTTCTTAGTTAATTCACTGCCAAACAAATAGTAGATTTGGACCAAACATGGCGCACAATACATAGATAAGTATTATAAGAAGGAAAACTTACTGACCGATAAAAAGATGTAATTTACAACGAGAAAAGGAGTGTTGAGGTGCTACAGAGAACCTATGTTTTTGTATGGATGTGAAGCGTGGACAGTGAGCAGACAAGCTGAAAAAACATCTGATGGCTGTGGACATGTGGTTTCTGAGGAGAATGCAATGTATACCATGGACATACAGACCTAGTCCTACAAGAAACACATGAAAACCGTAAACTGATTAGAGAAATTAGATGTAGAAGGTCAAAATATTTTGGACACGTTATGAGAAGAAATAAATTGGAGAACTTAGTGACAACTGGCAAGATTGAGGGGACGAGAACAATGGGAAGGCAGAGAAGTAAATACAGGGATGGCTTAGCCATGTTGTATATTCGAGACAAGAACACTGAGCTGATCCACGACTCTGGTGATCGAGTGAGATGGCGAAACATGACAGCCAACGCTTACCGCATGGCACATGACGATGCTTATTATTATGTAAATTTTCTTTTACTGAGCATTGAAATTGCGGAAGTTGCCACGAAACATGACTTGTTGCCTGGTATAGACAGAACTAATCGACACTTACGTTAAAAGCAAGGGCGTTGGGAGCCGATAGGAAAAACAAACAGCAAAAGTCACTAACACAGCGAGAACCATAAGACATTAGATACCAGAGATAGGACTAACGTATAAAAGAAAATAAGTAAAGCCACAAAAGTTCAATAAGAAACAAAAAGGAAACATGCATAGCAATATATTAAAAGCCAATTCAAATAATTCAAACCATTGCAGGGAAAGGTACGCCCAGTAGCAACGGAATAAGCATCGAGGATGTCGTCGACGAAGGAGGGAAAGGAGGGTGATGGAATACAGCAATTCTGCCAAGCATGCATCAGTGGAAGTTGTTTAATGCGCAAAAGACCACGAAACCTTATACCGCACTATAAACCACCACAATTATAACCAACGCTTCTAAAGCTGGTTGAACGAGGTGGAAAGTTTCTTTTTTCGCAAAACGGATGGATGGATGGATGGACGGACGGACGGACGAACGGACGGACGGACGGACGGACGGACGGACGGACGGACGGAAGGAAGGAAGGATGGATGGATGGATGGATGGATGGATGGATGGAAGGATGGATGGATGGAAGGATGGATGGAAGGATGGATGGATGGATGGATGGAAGGAAGGATGGATGGAAGGATGGATGGATGGATGGATGGATGGATGGAAGGATGGATGGATGGAAGGATGGATGGAAGGATGGATGGAAGGATGGATGGAAGGAAGGATGGATGGAAGGAAGGATGGATGGAAGGAAGGATGGATGGAAGGAAGGATGGAAGGAAGGAAGGAAGTAGACTGTTATATTCCTAGGCCAGATATGGTGTCATAATTGAGTCGTATCCGTGTTTGTTTAGAGTAGCCTAGTTTTGTATCTGTCCATGATTCTCCTGGTCTTCCTCTGGCTCTCCATTCTGACCTTACAATGGATGAATCAGTAAAAACACGAGAAGTAGAAGGTAAGCTTTACTAGACAAGATCACATGAATAAAATGGACTTTGACACCAAGCTTCATCAACACACAAACAACAACACACACTGATACAACTACATGAAAAACACTACAAGAAAATATAAATATTTGTAAAATAAATATATGTTTCCTTGTTGTGAGCTCGACACGTATTTCATGAAATCATCGTGTATGATTCCAACAAAGCGACTGAAATCTGAGATCTTGTTTGGTTGCATTCTCTTATCCGTACTTTTGATAGAGATTTTCCCATAATATTTCAATACCACTTTACTTGTTGTCTCTCTTTGAAATCGTTGCATACCAGTCATAATTCCGCCAGTCATAATTCCGCCAGTCATATTCTGCCAGTCATATTCCGCCAGTCATAATTCTTCTTCTTCGCGCCTCTTTCGAGGGAAATGCGTCACACGCAGTTAAACACCTCAAAGGTCAGTTTGTCCCACTTCGGTGTGCATTTCTGTTAGGTTTGCTTCGTCCAGACAGATTGTATTCATAATTTCTTTATTTATAATCAATGTTGAATTGTTAGGGTTTAACTGAAGATAAAACAGCTTCATAATTATTCAGTTATAAATCTGGTAGGGTCGTTTCACATTCTGCCTTGTCTGTAAACTCTAACAGTCATTCTCAACCATTTAATCGGAGGTCGGCATGGCCGAATGGATAAGAACGCTTATTCTTAAACATCCGGTGTGCTGATGCCGAGGTGGCGGGTTCAACCCCTACACTGGTAGGACTAAAATGTTGACTTATCGTCCTTGACTAGGGGACGTAAATGACAAGTACCTCTGAAGTCGGAGTGGGTTTTCCTGATGGCGAGGGACACTGGTAATAGATAAATCAGTCCAGTGCACTAGAAGTAGTAGCACGCGTATGGACAACGCTTGAGTTCAAAGCAAGTGGAACAAAATTAAAAACCCCAAAAAATTTAATCTCACATATGACGAGTTTAACTTATTAATTAATATTACAGCCTGATATATTTGGTGAACACCTTTTCTTTTCCATTTTGCTTTACAATATGTTTACACCAGTATCCAAATACTTCTTCTTTCGCCCTTTCTTCGATGCTAATGAAGATGATAATGATGCTATTGGTGATGATGATGCTACTGATGATGATGATGATGTTAATAATGATGATGATCATCATTACATGTTTTGTTTTGTTTTTTTGTCGCTACATACCAGACGCGACATGACAACCTCATTTCTAACGCACGCTAACAATTAGGTCGAAGAGGAACTCATTAAATGGAAGAGAACCATTCTCATATAGCTCTCCATATGCCCCCCCCCCCCCTTTGCCTATGCTAAGATGCGTTTATTGTTTGCTGATAAAGGCTTTGTAGCTCAACACTCATTCTGTTCTTTGTGCACATGTTCCCGTAAAACCTATTACTGCTTACATTTGCATTTTGCTTCTATGTTTAGTCGTTTATGTCTTCGTCAGTTATTGTTTATTTTACGGCGCAGAGAGAAATAAGACCGTGTGGTATTCTATATCTGTTCTAAAATAGACTTCTCTTCTCTGTCTCAGGGTATAGAAGTAAGAAGTTACCGGTGGCACACACACTCACTCTCTCTCTCTCTCTCTCTCTCTCTCTCTCTCTCTCTCTCTCTCTCTCTCTCTCTCCCTCTCCTTCTCTCACTCTCGCCCTCCCTTCCCCCTTATAGGAATTCTGTACATGTATGTGTGTATGTTTGTGTGTATATGTGTATGTATGTGTGCGTGTGCGGAGAACAGAACGAACAAACAAACTGTATTTTCAAAGGGTTAAGAACTGGGCATCCAGGCCCGTCTGACATTCTGCCCTTCGTATCTCACTTCTCTCATGCATTATTTCATTCATACATCACTTATGAAGCTAATCTTAGACAACAACGACAACAGAACAATATCCATTTGAACGCAATGAAAATGTGCAACAATCAATAATACATGACTCACTAAAACTAATTTTTGATTTTTCAATAATAATTTCCTAAGGTAGGTGTAACGAACCACATTTAGGGAAATGTTTATTATACTAGTTTTAATAGATGATAATGTTTATTATTTTTGATTATGTACGAGGCCCTCCCCTGTGGGACTTGGCTGAACGCAGCTAAGTCGGGTTCCATGGGTTCTAGGGTCTGGCCACCGCTCGCTACCTGCTCGTGGAGGCGAGGTCTCGGAGGTTTGACGCTGAGCCGCCAGCGTCTGCAGCCTACCTTGTTCCAGACGTACTGGTTACCCATTCCTCTGGAATAAACAAGAGGGAACATGTCGTTTGGGCACCACGTGTTCTCTGAAGCTCTGCCCATGCATTGTGATGGAATTTTGGCCAAATTCCAACTCACATACTTTGGTCTGTCAAGACTGTAAGGTGCCACTTACTGCATTAAAACAATAGCTGTTGAGGAACTGATCTAATGCCAATGGATAATATAACGCCAAATACAATCCCTATTTGGACAGGACGATATATCGCCATACTAAGGTCACAGTGTTTTTTTTTTTTTTTTTTAGGTAACTTCCGAAATTCCAACTCTCGGTGAACGGAAATGTACATTATAATACTTGTTCATTTCATTGTCTACCACGAGTAGTCCAAACCTACTATTTGTTTGGCGCTGAATCAGTTAAGAAAAGAGACATTTATCACGGGCGAGACAATAGATAGTAATAAACTACACGAACTCCTCTTATGTCTAGGACGAGGACTTGGGGGAAAACAATATTTTCTTATACAAAACTCAGACTAGAGTCTCCCGATTCATGGAGCGGTATTCTAAACGCTTAGGCTTCACTTCTCACAATAAAACACCTTTTAACAAAAATACTTCGATGTGCAATGAGGATGATCTGTCGACTAACTAACTAACTAACTAACTTCTTCTGTGTTCTTATTTGCAGTTACGTGCATCACACCCAATTCTACACCTCAACGTTCAGTGTGCGCTCGACTTCGGCATGAATCTGTATAAGGCGTGCTTCCACTAGACAAGTGGTTCTCAACCAGTGTGGAATTCCCCTCAAGGGGAGAATTTTAGGGTTTCCAGGGGAGGGGGGAGGGGGGAGGGTTAAGATCACAGATTGGCAAACTCAAAATGACTTCAGGCACAATATTCTAGTTTTCTATTGAGCGTTTTGTTTGATGAAGCACAATTTTCTGGCATTCTGGTGTCGCGTATTAAGTGACAATTCTTTGACGTTTTACTACACTATAAAATCAGTCTATGCATGTATAGGTTATTTCCAAATATGGAAGAAAATAAGGATTTTCAGTATTATAGGCATGTTATTTTGAATGTATTTTTTTAGGCTGACAATTGTGGAAAGGGGGGAATCCTTCTTCTTTCGTTTGCTGAAAAGGGAGGAATGACATTGTGATATATGGTGAAAGGGTGCATGGGCCAAAAAGGTTGAGAACCACTGCACTAGACAGATTTCCCCCCAGGGTAACGGGCTCTATCTACGCCTCGGGTAGTTTATATTTTCATTCTTTTTTTGATCGCTAACGGTTTTGCCTTGGCCGTGGCTTTATGGTCATCTCTTTATGATTTACATCTTCCTTAGGGTTTTTAAGCGCGCGACCTTCGGGTTTTTTAGTTTTTTGTTTTTTGGTTTTCTTTAGGGATATTTTTTTTTTTCATACGTGTGATATCATTTGAGAGTAATTAAACACACACGAGCTGTTTGACGCTCATAGAAGTAGAGGTTGTCATTTGGAAGTGACAGATTCGAATCCCGGTCGGTAACTATAGCTTTCAATTTTTATTTTCTCTAGTGCGTCCTCTAGTCTCTAATACTTACCCCTACTTCTATGAGGGCAAAACAATACGTGTGTATTTATTTATTAACTGTCTTGATGGCTTCAAAGAATTCCCCAATTGATATGCATTTGATTGCAACAGTTCGTTGAAAAATCAACAGCATATGCTGAGATTGAACCCTGTAGCTTCTAAGCCTTAGCGGCGGACACTGTTATAGCTCAACCATGGCTCCTCGTATTTTTAACGAATTTTGAGTCCAAAAATATTTGCCACCACGCCCATTAATAATTATGTATTTCATGACGTACATATGTCGCAGCCATCTGTTTTGAACATATTTTCGATATCATGTTCTATTTTTCTACATATCATTTACCACCCCGCATTCTATTGACACAAAAACCCACAGGTAGGGCGAGAATGAAATATGTGACATGAGGGGGTAAAGATTGATAATGTGATAGGAATGTGACGTATTTGAGGTTACTCACATCCGGTTCTTACATTAATTTATAGGGTGCATTTTTCGTTTTTTTTTTGTTTTTTTTTTTGTTGCTATTTTAAGTATTATAATTTTCTCTATAGTAAAAATGGTGGGCATTTGTAAAACGCCAAGAAGTATTAGGAGTAATTACTGCTTTTAAGAACAGTAGTATGACATCACCCGTCGAACGCCGATTGGTCTATAATCTGTGGGAAAAGCACCATAAACCGAATACGTTTCAATGCCTGGAAAAGGGTCCTTTGCTTATTTACTTATCAAGTCCAGTAATACAATATGTTAACCTTCTGACCCACCCATTTCGTGTTCACTGAACCATTGGTGTAATGTAGGTTTCGAATTCATTTTGTCCAACAGAAACAACACATACATTTGGGAAACATAAATCATATTGTCAGAAATGTGAATGAGAACTAGTTTAGTTTAGTCGACGGATCAACATCACGGCACACGGGTGTAGCCCATAAACGCTCCATTCTACTCCTAAGTCAAGCCTGAGTCTGGAGAATCTCAACTCAGCACACGAACTCCGTAGCACCGGCGAGGATCCTGAAATACTTTAGGTAGATTTTTAACTCGAAATTTTGCCCGGGCAGCGCCGTTAGGCTACTCTTTTTCGATTTCCAACTGCCAAGGGATTTTTTATGTGATTAACAATACACACGGGCGTCCGAGCTCACTACCCAGAGACCAGGGGAAATTTTATTACTAGAAGTCCACGTGAAAATATTCCAACCCTCACCGTGGCTTGAACCCAGGACCTCCAGCACTCGAGGCGGACACAATACCTCGAGACCACTCAGCCCTCTTGGTAATCCCGCATACCGTGTCAGAAACACAGTTGCAGGCAATTTTTCAACATACCTCCTTGCGCTAGTTTTTTTTTTAATGAAATGGTATGGGTGAAGGTCGTTCAGAAAGCAACGGCAAATTACTGACCTTAAACTTGCCAAGCGATCACAAACAGCTAAAAATACTGGGGTTGACAGTGACGTCATGTAAAAAAAAAGGATATGCAATTAACTAAAACAAGACAATACTTGGACCACGTAAATAAAAATCTCACATGGTGTTTCCTTTAATGTAACGCAAAGTTTTAATCAATGGTTTGAAAACAGGCATCAAAGAAAGTAACATACAAATACTTGATAGACGGAAACTACAAAATACAGTGTCATATTTATGTTAACATTATATGATTCCCTGAGTTTTTATACCATAATCATGCATAATTACTAAACATTTAACGTATTTCCAACATAACATTGTAAAATAATAGATAAATGCCTTGTTTTCAAGCTTTTTGGTCTGCTGAACATAAATTGTCTAGCCAGTATTTGTATGGATCAATCGGAATTTGTGAGGAGATGTTTTCAGTATCAGCCTTGACGCTTTTATTTCCCAGAACATTCCCTAGTGACCATCTTAGGCTGGGTTAACCTGGTATCCTGATCATTTTTTTATAGTATTCCAGGTACAATGGCGGTTCGAACACATGAGATTTATGTATCTGAAAGTATTCAATGCGTCCAGCCAACCATTGAGTTGAATAACGGTTCTCGTATTAAATACTACATAATAAATAATTACTAAATAACAAAACACGCATCAGTAGTTACTAAGAAAGCACTCTACTACACAATCTTCCTACCAACTCTATGCTACCAATGCCAAATTTGGACAATGACAGAAAAAGAGAAAATAAATATCACAACAACGGAAATAAGATTTCTGAGAATAATATTCAATGTATCGAGAAGAGGCCGAATGGCTAGAATGCCGGATTCTCCTTCGGGAGACCCGGGTTTGAATCTTCGGTAAGGTGTGGATTTTTTTTTTTTTTTTATTTTTGTCGGGGGCAAAAAGAAAACTCCAACCTGCACGGTTCGCGGCAACTGCTATAGCCAGGCGGCATTAATTCCTCAGGCTCAAGACCCCCCCCCCCCCCCCTCCGCGACCCCTCGACCCCCCTCAACCCTCCCCAAACCCCCCCCCCCCCTCCCACCCCTCTTTGCCATACACCGCAATGTACTGTATTGGCAGTAAATGACAGTTTTGATAGTATCTAGAAGAGAGAAAATCAGAAATGAAGACATCGGGACTACATTGGTGGTTATAGCAGCGCTAGATTTTATTAGAAGGCAGCAAGCCAAATGGTTTGGCCGTGTAACTAAGTTACCAACTAACAGTATATCACAACAAGCAATGATGTACAGATCAAATAGAAACAGAAGAAGACGCCGACTACGTAAACGATAGACAGAGGGAATATCAGAGTTCATGGGAACCTCGATACATGAAGCCCATAAGCGGGCACTCTCTCGCTTTTTAGACTTCACCTCGACGCTGCAAGGTACGAGAGGAACAAGATGAAATGAGATAAGTACTCAATGGTGCACATATACATTGGCGGACAGGGGCTTCAAATACTGACTGCCAGAAGGCAAAGCTTCTAAAAGGACATTACCATTTTCAACATATTCTATAATGTTTAAAGGGGTCCATTCGCCATAGGGCAAGCCGACACCCCGGCTGGTCCGTCACTGCTCATAAAGAAGACATTCTCTTTACTTTCTGTTTATCGCAAAAGGAACAGTTCAGCCAAAGGACCCATCCATCAAACGACGTCAAGACAACGTACGTTTCAGACTAGCTGGATTGTCACGAGAAAACCTGGCGGGAATTCGCAGTAAAACCTCCCGGATGTGGCAACCTCCTAAAACAATCGCCTCGATTAGTCACAGTCCTCTGCGGACGGATATCCTCAAGGGCATTTCATTAATGAAATTTAGTTATGTATTACAGTTCCTTCTAAAATTGTTGAAGAGTCAGCTTTTCATATCCTGAACTGTTTGTTTTGGTCAGGATGTCTGTTGGCTGGTACGCGATCTGAACCAGTGGATGTGCATTAGGGAGACGGCATGGGTGATTATGTCGATTTTCGCATGTGACTGCGGTTACTGATTCACCCACATTAAATAACTGAAATATTTTACGAAAACTAATTCATCCTAACGATGTTACTCTTTCCACTGATCCCTTAGGTAGCTGCATAGCTTACAAATACTTCTCGCAAAATACGAGAAAGACACTCAAATAACTCATTCTCAGCTTCTTTGATAAAGATTTTCTGCATAAATGTCTCCATCTTGAAGTATACTTGTGTAATTGTAATTATTCTGTGTATCACTTCCTTAAACGTATCTCCCAGAACTCAGATATGCGGATGACATGTTCTTCCTCTAAAATAATACCAAAGGATTAGATGCATTGAACCTGTCTGTGAAGAGTCAAACTGAAAATCAAAATCTTTTTCTGAACTGAAACCACAAACAATGTCCACGGACAAAACTTGTTTTTTTTTAAATCTTGCATATCCCTTACAGGACGTTGCAGTCAGCACCAACATTTTTCAGCTGCTGTTGATGTACTAGGCAAGTTTTACGTTCAATTGTTTGCCATTGCTTTCTGAACGACCGGCTCATATACCCCCGTAAGTTACCAGCGCGGCGCGAACCGCTGCCGATTCTCGCAGCTGCTGTTTTCTCAACGTGGATATACGGGATTACGAACATTGTCGTTAAAACCTTGGCCAGGGAGACCGGACAAAACTACATGCCCACCAAATATCAACAGGAAGGAATAGAAAATGCCAAACTTTTAATATTTTGGCTCTACAATCAACAACAATGAGAAACTGGCCAAACGAAGTCTGATGGAGATTGACTATAGCACTGCATATATGAAACAGTATTAAGAACACATGACACAACTCCAGCAAACAAGTTAAAATAACATCTTTGAGAACATGCATCCTTTCTGTGGCAACATATGGATGTGAGTCGTGGCATTTCGCAAGCACTAAAGAAGAATATTGAAGCTTGCGAGCTCAAGTGTCTCAGAATAGCTCTCAGAATACCGTGGACCAGGAACAAGAAAAATACTGGCATCCTGCAAGATCTAAACATTGAAGAACACCGGCTCATGGACAGCGTCATGTCTCAGAAACTGAAACACTGACATCCTGCACGTTCTGAACATTGACGAAAACTGTCTCATGGACAGTGTCATGTTTCAGAAACTGAAACACTGACATCCTGCACGATCTGGACATTGACGAAAACTGTCTCATGGACAGTGTCATGTTTCAGAAACTGAAACACTGACATCCTGCACGTTCTGAACATTGACGAAAACTGTCTCATAGACAGTGTCATGTTTCAGAAACTGAAACACTGACATCCTGCACGTTCTGAACATTGACGAAAACTGTCTCATGGACAGTGTCATGTTTCAGAAACTGAAACACTGACATCCTGCACGTTCTGGACATTGACGAAAACTGTCTCATAGACAGTGTCATGTTTCAGAAACTGAAACACTGACATCCTGCACGTTCTGAACATTGACGAAAACTGTCTCATGGACAGTGTCATGTTTCAGAAACTGAAACACTGACATCCTGCACGTTCTGAACATTGACGAAAACTGTCTCATGGACAGTGTCATGTTTCAGAAACTGAAACACTGACATCCTGCAAGATCTGAACATTGAAGAACACTGGCTCATGAACGGCGTCATGTCTCAGAAACTGAAACACTTAGTTCAAATTAAGCGTCGAAGTGACTTGGAAAGAACAGAAGAGGAAAGCATGACCCCTGGAAGAAAATGCAGGTCACGACCAGCGGGACAATGGACAGAGGACATTGAGCACTTCTTGAGCATGATGGTACAATAGGCGGAAAGCTGGCTGGAGATTGAGCATGATGGTACACGAAACGGACAGCTGGCTGGAGATTGAGCATGATGGTACATGAGGCGGACAGCTGGCTGGAGATTGAGCATGATGGTACATGAGGCGGACAGCTGGCTGGAGATTGAGCATGATGGTACATGAGGGGGAAAGCGGGCTGGAGATTGAGCATGATGGTACATGAGGGGGAAAGCTGGCTGGAGATTGAGCATGATGGTACATGAGGGGGAAAGCTGGCTGGAGATTGAGCATGATGGTACATGAGGGGGAAAGCTGGCTGGAGATTGAGCATGATGGTACATGAGGGGGAAAGCTGGCTGGAGATTGAGCATGATGGTACATGAGGGGGAAAGCTGGCTGGAGATTGAGCATGATGGTACATGAGGGGGAAAGCTGGCTGGAGATTGAGCATGATGGTACATGAGGGGGAAAGCTGGCTGGAGATTGAGCATGATGGTACATGACGCGGACAGCTGGCTGGAGATCGATCAATTTTTTTGCGCTCCGTGATGAGAGCGCCGTTCTTCGTAAAACCTGCTACATTATGAAAAAAAGTATTCACTCAGAACTTTTTGGGGAAGATGCACAATGGAGGGATACACACAATGAAATACCACAAATGTATTACTTCCAAAGTGGATATTTTTGTGTCTTTGCGTTCGCTCGCTTTAAACTCAAGCGTAGTCCAGTACTGGGGAGTGCACTGGACTGATTTTTGTGTGTGAATTAGCTTTCTCTATTACCAGTATCCCTCGCCATCAGGCGATTCCACTCCGACTTCTGAGGTACTTGTAATTTACTTCCCCGAGTCAATTACGAGAAGTTGACATTTTAGTTCAGCTGATCGGTGTAGGGTTTAACCCGCTACCTCGGCATCAGCACACCGGACGGTTAACAGCGAGTATTCTTATCCTTCCAGCAGTGCTGACATCCAAAGAGGACATTATCTGGTGTGTGTGTTTGTTTTCCTGTTAAGCAAATGATCACTTTCATTGCCACACAGATATCTTCATAAGTGCCACAGTGTCATACCATAGATCACACTAGGAGAATTGTACATCCGTACACGGCAGTGTCCTTCCACAGATCACTATAGGAGAATTTCATAAATGTGCACGACCTCCCTAGCACCGATGCATCAGAATTACATATGCCATAAATATCCATTTGTGGGTGGCGTTTCTATGGAAGTTTAGCCAGAGTAGCGTCATGCGCTTTCCAATTACCGACTGCAGAGGGACTATTAGCAGAGGGACTATTAACGTGTCCAGCGTGCCCACGATTCGATTTTTGATTCAAAGTGAAAATTTCCACTACCTCGTTCAACCTCAAGGAGAAGTTACATTAGGATCTATCCCTGGCTCAGATTAATAATCCTGTCACTAAGTCAGCCGTTAAAAGCAGCTGCACACGGCTTTACGCTCACAGGCTTATTAATTTGACGGTAGCCTTTGTCCATACGGGTAAATGGTTGCCAATACGTGACCACGGGTTCTCAGTGTTATTCCGCCTTATCCGAGAGGAGTAGACACACGATCCACAATTCTAGGACAAGGGGAAATATATCATTCTTTTCTTACTTATAGTAAAGGTTAAACAATGTATCCCAAGAGTGTTGAAGTATTACATACAACCTATAATTTTGTATGGATGTGAAGCGTGGACAATGAGCAGACAAGCTGAAAAAACATCTAATGACGGTGAAAATATGGTTTCTGAGTAAAATAATGAGCAAGTCCTACAAGATGCAAATGAAAACAGGAAACTGGTTAGAGAAATTAGACGTAGGCAGTCAGAAATTTTCAGACACGTTGAAGAATGGTCGAGACAGGAACAAGGAGCTGATCAACGACTCTGGTGATCGAATTAGATGGCAGAACATGACCGCCCACGCTTACCGGCATGGCACATGATGGATGGATATGAGAAGAAATAAATTGGAGAACTTGGTGACAACTGGACAGATTGGGGGGGGGGGGAGGGGGGAAGAACAAGGGGGAGGTAGAGAAGTAGATATAAGGAAGGCTTGGCCACGAGGTATGGTGGAGACAAGAACACGGAGTTAATCCACAGATCAGGTGATCGTGTAAGATGGTGAAACATGGCTGCACACGCTTATCGGCATGGCACATGATGATTATATTTAAAAATCTGCACAGTCTAGATTACGAAACAAACCAGGTCTAGAGACGGATATCGTAACCCAGAAGTCACTCCACCTCTACATTGGAACAAAGGATATATTTAACAAGTGCAAGTGACCGGGGGGGGGGGGGGGTAAGCCAGATAGATTTCTTTAGTATGTTACAACGACACGTAAAAGACAACGTAATATATTTATATAAAGGACATGCAAATGTCCTTTCCACCTCTTTATCGCTGAAATTTAAAAAAACAAGTGACATGACGTCAATACAGCTAAATTTACTCAGATAACGACAAAAGACGTTGAACATACATCCTGACACTTGATCACGGTACAGCCGACACACCCATACAAGTTAACCAGATATTTACAGCACAAGAAACCATCATATCCTCTCAGCTCAACCACCGGACCTAATGACGTGGCCAATGTTGTGTCTGCAACAATGGTAGCCCACAACTCACGTACACCGTCACGTAAAGTCGTGTTGGTGAGGTCAGCTGACGTGTCACGTGTCACGGACTTCACCCGGGAATGCCGACCATGTCGTGACCCATACCGGATCAGTCGCATAATAAACGTTGATCGCTGAAGAACAAAAAGCAAAGTCACCGGAATGTCTGACACTGAAATGGTGAAAATGGGCGTTAAGAATGTCTCATCTCATCTCATCATGTTCCTCTTGTACCTTGCGGTGACGAGGTGAAGTATAAACATCGGGAGAGTTCCCGCTTATGGGCTTCATGTATCCGACATTCCCATAGACTCTGCTATTCCCTCCGTCCATCGTTTATGTTGTTGGCCTCTTCCTCTGCTTCCCTCGGGTTTTTACAACATTGCTTGTTGTGGTATACTGTTAGTTGCTAACCCAGTTGCATGGCCAAACCATTTGACTTGCTGCCTTCTAATAAAATCCAGCGCTGCTACAACCCCCACTTTAGTGCTGATTTCTTCATTTCTGATCTTATCTCTTCTTGATACATTGAGTATTCTTCTCAGGAACCTCATTTCTGTTGTTGTGATTTTTCTTTTCTCTTTTTCTGTCATTGTCCAGGTTTGACATTGGTAACACAGAGTTGGTAGGAAGATTGTGTTGTAAAGTGCTTTCTTAGTAGTTATTGATACATGTTTGTTCTTTAGTATTGGTGCTATTTGTCCAATGCGTTGGTTTGCCTTATTGCATCTATTTTGATCTCGTCTTCTTATTTGCCATTTGCTGTTATTATACTTCCTAGATACTTGAAACTCTTTACCTGTTTCAAGGGGTGTTCGTTTAGGTCAATTGTTTTTTTTTTTTAGTTATAGTCATTACCTCTGTTTTACTAGTGCTTATTTTCATGTTTTGTTCCCTACACATTTCGTTTAGACTATTCACGTGGTCTTGTAATTCAGCTTTGGCCAATAGTAAATAAATAAATTTGATTCTGTGTAAATAAAAGTAAAGAACCTGTATACCTGCCTTAATTCACAATGGGCATAAGGTGTTAGCTCGTATATGTATATCAATCAGACCAATGGGCACTCAGTGGGTGATGTGGTCAGTTTACAACGACCGTCTTTATTTCTCAATACAATTTCCCTGGTCTCCATTTTTGGCCCCGTCGATCTGGGGCCAAATCCAAGATAGTTGCTTATCATTTACATGACATCGCAATCAACTCCAGCAATTTTTGGTTGTTTATGATTTCATGCCTTGTTTAAGTTCAGTAGTTTGCCATGGCTTTCTGAACGACCCGCACTCATACCATTGTATAAAAATCAGCATAAGGCGGCCTGCTGCCAAAACCCGCTGCGTGGTCCGAACGTTAGATGTGGGATTACGAACTGCGTTCACAACTCCTTCGCCAGCATGGTTTGTTGTTTGTGATGTCATAGCAAGTTTACGTTCACTAGTTTGCCATTGCTTTCTGAACGACCATCAAGCATACCATTTTTATAAAAACCAGTGCAAGGCGATCTGCTTCCAAATCGCCAGCAGCCGTGTTTCGGACTGGTATGTCGGATTACGCACTGCGTTCGCAATTTCTTTGCCGCATCGCAGATGAGTAAAGATAAAAAAAATTAAAAATTTTAATAAAAGCATAACATAATATATAAAAGAATGTGAAATCATAGTTTGAACAAAAGACATGTACGCAAGTTATTAAATGGTTCAACAAGCACGTTTAAAATTACAAACTTAAAATTCCCTGCAATAAAAATTGCTGAAGATAAACTTGGATGCGCTTATTTCAGTATAAAAGAAATCAACTGTAATGTTTGCCAGAAGTAATAACATTATAAAACGTGCTGGAAACAAGAAGCATGAACAACCGCTGCCTGACTACGACTGTGGAAATTATATAAAAGATGGTCAGCATGGCCGAATAGATAAGAGAGCTCGTTCTTAAACATCCTGTGTGCTGATGCCAAGATAGCGGGTTCAACCTCTGCACCGGTCAGTTGGACAAAATGTTGACTTCTCATCCTTGACTTGGGGACGTAAATTACAAGTACCTCAGAAGTTGAGGTGGGTTCGTCTGATGGCGAGGGACACAGGTAATAGGGAAAGCTAATTCACATGCAAAAAATCAGCCCAGCGCACTTGAAGTAGTAGTACATGTATGGACAACGTTCGCCTTCAAAGCAAGCGAGGAGCTAAATAAAAATGGAGGAGAAGATGGAGGATGAAGATGGCGGTGGGGGAAAAACCCCACTAAGAATAGGACGGTAGAGAAGACAGAGGAGAAGACGGTGGAAAAGATGCAGGCACCGGTAGAAAGGTTATAGATAAGCTCTTGGAACACTCCATCTAACATAATACCTGAATTATCTCACCCGGTACATTCATGGCAAACGACAAATCCATTGTCTGTGCATATATAGGCAGCTTTATTAGGGTACTGTTAAATGTCATAACACATTGTATTTATAGAGTAAGTTCTAGATAGGAAGATGGGCACAGTTATATTTTATAACATATTGTATATGCAGTGGTTAGTTATAGGCACGAATGGGGTACAGTTATATGTTATAACATTTTGTATATACAGAGTGACTTATACACAGGAAGAAGGGTATAGTTATATGTTATAACATATTGCATTTATAGAGTGAGTTATAGACAGTAAGAGAGGTACAGTTACATGTTACAACATATTGTATATACAGAGTCAACTATAGGCACGAAGACGGGCACAGATATATGTGCGTTCCATGCGGAGCCGCTGCCAAGCTTGTTTGCAAGCTCACGGTGGACATACCAGATACTGAGGATAGAGTGAATGAATTTTGTTATTGGTTGCATTTTTGGTTTTCTGCCTTGCCTGCACAGAATGCAATGAATTTCATAACAATCACATGTACAAATTAATTACTAACATGGATTCATAGGAAAATGAATAAAGATTCCACAAATGTAAACTTGTAGACATGTATGTTTACATTTCACACTCTGTTCCTGGATTATACAGGTGGCGCGTTTTTAATGTGCTGTGTGTGTGTGTGTGTGTGTGTGTGTGTGTGTGTGTGTGTGTGTGTGTGTGCGTGTGTGTGTGTGTGTGTGTGTGTGTGTGTGTGTGTGTGTGTGACTGACTGTATCCATCCATCCATCACGCGCCATGCCGATAAGCTTATCGGCATGGCGCGTGATGGATGGATGGATACAGTCAGTCATGTTTTGCCATCTCACTCGATCACCAGAGTCGTGGATCAGCTCCGTGTTTCTGTCTCGGCCATGCCACGTGGCCAAGCCATCCAGGTATTTACTTCTTGGTGTTCCCCTTGGTCACTTCCCTTCGATCTTGCCACTTGCCACCAATAAGCAATTGTATAAGCAATTATAAAGGGGTGACTTAAAACTATAGCATACATAAAACGTAACAACAGTTTTCATAAGTTATAAACAGATAATTACAGAATATCTGTCTGCCATTAAAAATGACTACAAATATTATCCCTAATTACTGACCTCCCTTTATTTTGAGAGTTAAATTTAATACTTCCCAGGGCTCACCTAACACACCGTTGTCTCTTCCACAGGTGAAAAGCATGCCCTCAGACGAGCAGTTCTCCTTCGACTACAAGGTAAGATTATAGAATATACATGTACAGTGAATTCCGGTTAATTGGGACAATTATATTTACTACACACTATCATGATTCAAATAGTACGAAAAGAACTCACACAAAATGACTACGAAGCTTAACAGAAGCAACAAAATATATAAAAAAACACAGGCGAAAGTTTCATCCGAAGCCTTTATCAACGGGAAAAGAACACAACCATTAAAGTGTATACATAAAGAAGAAAACCATTAAAATATATACATAAAGAAGAAAACTATTAAAATGTATGCATAAAGAAGAACACCATTAACATATATGCATAAAGAATGAAACTTAATATATATGCAACAAGAACACAACAATTCAAATATATAATTATACATAAAGAACAAAACAATTAAACTATATACATCAAGAAAAAAACCATTAAAACTATTACACAAAGAACAAAATCATTAAACTATATGCATGAAGAACAAAACCATTAAAACGTATACATAAATCAAATCAGTTCATATATATATATATATATATATATATATATATATATATATATATATATATATATATATATATATATATATATATATATATATATACATATACTGCTGAACACATTATATGATACTGGAGATATACCTTCTGAGTTGTGTAATTCTGTATTTATTGCAATCCCAAAGAAATCAGGAGCCTTGGAATGTGATCAACATAGAACAATTAGTATAATGAGTCACATCGCGAAAATTTTGCTACGAATTATCATGGAAAGAATGAGGGATAAAATGCAACCTGAAATAGGGGAAGAACAATGCGGGTTTGTAGAAGGAAAGGGTACAGTAAATGTTGTGTATATGCTGCGATCAGTTATTGAACGTTATATAGAAGTAAACAAAGATATGCATCTTTGCTTTATTGACTACACAAAGGCTTTCGATAGAGTAAGACATGTCAACATGGTAGATATGCTTGCAGATCTACAAATTGATGGGAAAGGCATTAGACTTATAAAAAACATATATTGGAAACAACATGATGCCATAAGGATTGATAATGAAGTGGAACAATATCAGCCTATTAAGAAAGGAGTGAGACAGGGATGTGTAGTGTATCCAGATCTTTTTTCCCTATACAGTGAAAATATTTTCAGAAATGTAGAAGATATAAATAGAATCAGCATTGGAGCACGAAACATCAATAACATTAGATATGCAGATGATACAGTACTGATTGCAGACAATAAGCAGGATCTGCAACATTTAGTAGATGCAGTTGTTGTACACAGTGAGCAACTGGGGTTAGAATTAAATTGTAAAAAGGCACAGATTATGGTCGTCACTAGGAAGACAGAAATACCGCAATGTAATATACAAGTAAATGGGAATATTCTTCAACAAGTCAATCGTTACAATTATCTAGAAACAGTCATAACATCTGATTGGAGATGCCTTGAAGAGATTATAACAAGTATCGCCATGGCGAAAGTAGCCTTTAGCCAGATGAAAAACATACTGACCAATAAAAATATGTCAACTGGGAAGGTGTTGAGAGGTAGGAGAAGTGTCTGGGGGTTCTTAGCAAATCTAATGGTCGAAGTTTGGTGCAGGAGAGCCTGGCATATGATACCACAATATCAACATCTCTGCAAAACTTGGTGGAGTATTGATGCACGACAAGGCAGACGTGGTTGCGGCCTTGTGGGAGTACGTGTACACCTCGGAGGAGCAAATGGATCACCCTGGTCTGGCAAGAGGAGTGACGAGGGGATCTGGTCGGCGTTCAACGCCCAGAGGAAAGGCGAGACGGACATATAATCAGATTGCTACTGGTGCTATTGGTGTTGGAACTCTTCGCTGGCTGTTGAGGATGGGAATGGAGCGCTTACGGGAATGCCCCCGAATGCAGTGATTTCGGTTCCTAAATCAATCAATCAATCAATCAAACAATCAATCAAGATGTCAACTGAAACGAGAAAAAGAGTGTTGAGGTGCTACATAGAGCCTGCACTTTTGTATGGATGTGAAACTTGGACAATGAGCAGTCAAGCTGAAAAACATCTGATGGCTGTAGAAATGTGGTTTCTGAGGAGAATGCAAAGAATACATGGACAGACAGAAAAACCAATGACCAAGTACTACAGGAAACAAATGAAAATCGTAAATTGATTAGAGAAATTAGACGTAGACAGTCAAAATGTTTTGGACATGTTATGAGAAGAAATGAACTGGAGAACTTGGTGACAACTGGCAAGATCGAAGGGAACAGACCAAGGGGAAGACTGAGAAGTAAATACCTGGATGGCTTGGCCACATGGCATGGTCGAGACAGGAACACGGAGCTGATCCACGGCTCTGGTGATCGAGTGAAATGGCGAGTCATGACCGCCCACGCTTTCCGCAGCATGGCACATGATGGATGGATATACATATATATTGCGCTCGCTCGCTTTGAACTCAAGCGTAGTCCATACACACTATTTATAGTAGTGATTGACTGAATTTTGCGTGTGGGTTAGCTTTTCCTATTAACAGTGTCCCTCGCCATCTGGCGAACCCACTCCGACTTCAGATGTACTTGAAATTTACGTCCCAAAGTCAAGGACGACAGGTCAACATATTAGTACAGCTGTCCAGCGTAGGGGTTGAACCGCTTACATCGGCATCAGCACAACGAACGTTTAAGAACACGCGTTCTTACTCATTCGGCCACGCGGACCTATATATATATATATATATATATATATATATATATATATATATATATATATGTGTGTGTGTGTGTGTGTGTGTGTGAGAGAGAGAGAGAGAGAGAGAGAGAGAGAGAGAGAGAGAGAGAGAGAGAGAGAGAGTTAGAGAGAGAGATAGAGAGAGAGACAAAACTAATAAAATATGTACATAAAGATCAAAACTTGTAAAACATATACATAAAGAATAAAACAAAATATACACACAGACGAACAAATCAATTAAAATATATGTTTAAAGAACAAAATAGGTAAAATATATACATAAAGAGCAAAACATTAAAAATATATACATAAACAACAAAACAATTAAAATATACACAGTAAGAACAAAACAATTAAAATATGTTCATAAAGAACAAAACAATTAAAATATACACACAAACGAGCCAAACAATTAAAATATACCCACTGGCGAAAAAACCAATATTTTCAGTGAGACACTGTTGCTAAATGTTGTAACTGTCAATTTTATCACATTTTCAGTGAGACATTGTTGTTACATGTTGTAACTGTCATTTTCATCACAACATTTTCATTGAGACACTGATGTTATATGTTGTAACTGTCATTTTCATCACAACATTTTCATTGAGACACTGTTGTTATATGTTGTAACTGTCATTTTCATCACAACATTTTCATTGAGACACTGCTGTTATATGTTGTAACTGTCACTTTTATCACAACATTTTCATTGAGACACTGCTGTTATATGTTGTAACTGTCACTTTTATCACAACATTTTCATTGAGACACTGCTATTATATGTTGTAACTGTCACTTTTATCACAACATTTTCATTGAGACACTGCTGTTATATGTTGTAACTGCCACTTTTATGACAACAAACATTTTCAGTGGGACATTGTCACTATGAAGGCTAAACTGATTGCCACGAGTATAATCGTCAAAGTCATGGCTTCTGGAGAATGGGACAGTCTGGCCATTTTAACGAACGTGTACACAGAATCCACATTCCATAAGCCAAAAGTTAGTCTGCATGCTTGCAGATTGTACCTGGCATGTTGTTTTTACTCTTCACTCTCAGTACCTCAAGATACCCTTTTGGCATGCAGTTTTTTTGTTTTTTTTTAATCTTCAATTTTCCAAGAACCTCAAGATACGCCTCTGGCATGCAGTTTTTGTCCTTTTTGTCCAAGACCTTCTAGATAGCCACATGTCACGATTGCCCTTATATTCGCCCATATAAGTGTTTTGATAACTTAACTTTAAATGCTGAAAATATCTGGCCAGAAATACTCCACTGCCGCCATTCCCATCAACATTTTATTACTCTATCTCCGGCATTCTTATCCGTACAATAGAAAAGAACATATATACATTTATACCACGGAGAAACAGAACAACTAATGACCAATTCCTACAAAACACAAATGAAAATCGTAAACTGATTAGAGAAATTAGACGTAGACAGTCACAATCTTTATGGACACGTTATGAACAGAAATAAATTGGAGAACTTAGTGACAACTGGCAAGATTGTGGGGAAAAGGACAAGGGAAGGCAGAGAAGTAAATACTCAGATTTCTAGGCCACTTGGTATGGTCGAGACAAGAACACAGAGCTGATGATTCGTGACTCTGGTGATCGTGTGAGATGGCGAAACATGACCGCCCACTCTATTGGCACGGCACCTGATGATGATGAGGTGGAGGATAATATATAACTTTAAGGCACTCTTCCGATTGACGGGTCTAAATAGTTCCGCAGTGAATAAGTTAGGGTTAAGGGTTAGGGTCAGTGTTAGTTTAACACTAACCCTAACCCTTAACCCCTGACTTATTCACTGCGGAACTATTTAGACCCGTCAATCGGAAGAGTGCCAACTTTAAATAATGGGATCTTTAAAACTATTATCAATATATTTTGTAGTTTGAGTCGACGCTAAAGTGTCATAGGACAGTGTGTAAATAAGCCACTGGTTTGTGATTGGCTAAGGCTACCTGCATGAGGCGTGGCTAAAAACTATGTCCGTGCTTCTGTAAAATGACCGTGTGCTGTTTTGATCAACACTTGATTATCCTCATTTGATTTACGCACATTGCATGTTGGAAAAATTACATTATTTTGTTCTTGCTTTGTCCTCTGCAATAGTTATAATTGGTTATTTGTGGTTATTTCAATTTAGTTTTATTTCGCACCAGATTTTTGTGTTTCCACATACAATGCAGCACTTGTTGTGTTTAAAATAGATATTTTAAAAAAGTGAAAGAAAAGAAAATAAGAAAATTGTTGTCACATAAGAACAACAAGTACGACTTTTAGAAATGGAATAGCTGCCATACATGAAAACATTTAGTGTTGTCCCCTTGTCTTCCCCTTCCCCCCTGTGGACACGCCTTACAAATCCCCTCTCTCGCTTTGGACACGCCTTGTAAACCTCGCTTCTCCACTCTGGACACGCATTGTAAACCTCGTCTCTCCCCAACACCTCCCTTTGGGCACGCCTTGTAAACCTCGTTTCTTCCCCTCACCATCTGGACACGCCTTGTAAACCTGCATGCATGTTTCCCCCCATCACAGTGGGACATAGTCAAGAAGAAAGTCAAGATGATAGCGGTCAGCAAGCTTGTAATGATGACCACAGGAAACTGGGACAGCATGGCCTCATTATCCAATGTGTACACGGAGAAGATTTTTTGCAAACCCAAAGTTAGTGTTCTCCATTTCTGTTACATTTTATACTAATATCGGTTACATGTTATACTAATATTTTTCATTTATGTTACATTTATATTAATATTCTTCTTTTCTGTTACATTTTATACTAGTATTCTTTATTTCTGTTACATTTAATGCTCAAATTTGTTACATTTTATACTAATATTTGTTTTAAGCCACGCATTTCACGCCAGGCTGCTTCTTATAGATTATAGAGACAATGGCGGCGGTCACCGAGCAGTATGGTCTCTGCTGAGAAAGAAAATCACTTTCTTTACAGAAGCATAGAAGACTTTTGCAATCCACGACGTTATGGAAAAACACTCTTAATGGGGATGAGAGAGAGAGAGAGGAGAGAGCGAGAGAGAGAGAGAGAGAGAGAGAGAGAGAGAGAGAGAGAGAGAGAGAGAGAGAGAGAGAGAGAGAGAGAGAGAGAGATGGGTGATGATGATTAAGTGTATCCTCTAAAATGTTCCGATCAACCCCAGCCCCCCATGAGGAATTTTTAAGCAATTTTACGTTCAGTAGTTTGCCATTGATTTCTGAACGAGAAGTCAACTTTGGAGTCCAAGTGACCGATGTAGGGCATGAACCCTTTACCCCGCCATCAGCGCAACAGAAGTTTAAATACAAGCGCATTATACCCCGCTGTAACGTACGGTCTATGCTATACGCATGCTCTGTTACAATAGTAACACCTGTTGTTCTTTTTTGTTCGTAGCCTGCTGCTTTGTTGTATAGCCTCTTGCTTTCTTTTATAGCCTAATGCTTTATTTTATTGCCTGGTTGCTTTGTTTTATAGCCTGAGTATGCTTGCTTATAACAACAGACGCGATGTAGCTTTGTGTTCACACATAAACTCGTATTTGTGTTAGTTCGTGTTTTAAACTTTTATTCTCATTAATTACTTTAAATGACACCGTGGCTTGTTGAACTTGTATGTTGGTATACGTTAGGAATGAACATTGGAGTTGAGAGTTCTATATTTGACAGTGCAAATTTAAGTGGCATAGTGTTTAGTGTTCTTGTTTATCAAGATAGTAATCCAGATTCAATCACCAGAAATTGCAGGATTTATTTTTACGACCATTATGGCTTTGGGATTCATCACGACTTATAAAGGATGGCCCCATGGCAGATACTACGATCTGTGGCAATCTGGTCAGTGCGGGATTTTTTTTTTTTTTTGTGGGGTGGGTGAGGGGGCATCTCTCTTCATCCTTTACTTATTTGTCAATGGCAACTCTTAATATCCCTGGAATAATCCTGCATCAAATCTTACAGGAACTGGCATTAACTTTACTCCTCCATAATTTCTACACCACTGCATCTCCTGGCAGACTTTCCAGATATCCTTCTCTCCAGTCTGCTGATATTTCTTCGGTCCCCAGATTCTGCTAAGTAACGTGTGTGAGGTATTCATATTAACTTTAATAGCTGCTACTTGAATAAAGTCTGGACTAGCAGTTTTCCCTTCTTGAAGAAGTTTGATAGCTTTTCTCAGTTCTTCTTTAAGTGATTTCTCATAGTTTAATATCCAGCTCCTCTTCTGTATGTTGACATTTGAGGAATCTTCTGAGACTTGCCTATTCAGAATTTCCTTATTCAATTCAGCCCAGCTGTTTATTTTATCTTTATTGTTGACGAGAACTTTTCCAATACTATATATGATCGGTCCACGTGGTTGATGATATTTATTATTTTGCTATTTCCCTTGTAGTTCTGTAAAAGCTCTCTGAGGTTTCCTTTCGCTGCTCTGCTTTGTCTCCTCTGCTAGGCTATCTAAATATTGTCTTTTGTCTGCCTTTATCCGTTTCATAACTACTTTAAATCTTATAAATATCTTCTGTGAATTTTTTATGTGTTCTAACTTTAGAAGCTATAGTTTTATTACTATTTATTTGAATCTGCTATTTTATGTTTCCTTTCTTCAGTGTTTTAAATGTTTCGGGCGATATCCAGGATTTATGTTTTCGTACGAATTTTTCCAAGAACTTCCATACATGATTCCTTCAAAATGCTTTTTAATCTGCTGCGGGCGGTTTTCAGTTGTCACGAGGTCTACAAACTTTTACAGCACTTTATGCTTATTAAAGACGGTGACCATACATTTCTTAGTTCATTTATTTCTTATATGCCCTACATTTTTCTTATCAATCAATCAAGATGAAATTATGAGGGCAACCGACAGATAGTTGTTGGTTATGGTCTCAAGTTTCGCGACGGTAAGCAGAAGATCTCTTTCACGAGACAATGGCTACGGTCACCCGGCCAGTATGATCACTGCCAAGAAGGAAAGCAACGGCAAACTACCTTCTTTAAAAGTGCCTAGTTCATTATGATTCGCTTCAAGACATTTTTCTTATATATCCTACATTTTCTTAATCTCCATGTTTTTAAGATGGTGTGTATTTTCTCGAGCAGTGTTAACCTTATAGTATTTCATTTCTCCTGCCACCCGTGCGGCTATGTGGGAAGGGGTTACGAATGCAATTCGTAATCCCGCATACCACGTTCTAAACACAGTTGTGGGCGATTTAGAAGCAGACCGCCTTGCGTTGGTTTTCATACAATGATATGAATACCGGTCGTTCAGAAAGTAATGGCTAACTACTGAAGGTAAATTTGCCAAGAAAACACAAAGAGCCCAAAAAATATGGGTTTGACTGCAACGTTGTGTAAAGAATATGCAATTAACTTTTAAACCACTTGTGCTGTCTTTTCCAATCCATACATAGCTCTAACATTCAGGTGTAAATTCTGGAGAGTTTCCTAGGTAACTGTATGTAAGTCATTGATCTAGAATAGTCGTTCTCAAGCGGTGAGAAATTCCCCACCCCAGGGGAAATTTTGGGGTTTCCAGGGGGGGGGGGGGGGGAGAGAGAGAGAGAGAGAGAGAGGAGAGAGAAATTAAGATTATTTCAAGATCGCGTTAATACAAGAACCGATTACTTGATATTGTTTTTTCCGCCATACTTTACGGTTCTGTACTTCTTGCCCTTCTGAAATTCATCTTATAACGTAAGTAGACACGTAAATCACGTTTTATTTAGACAGTTTAGACTTGTTCTAGCATGTGTTATTAAATTTAGCGTCATTTTTACGTATACTGTGTAAAGGTGGGGGTGGGGAGAGGAATTTATAGGGAGGAAATACGAAAGGGGGGGGGGGAATTACATTCTGAACATATCGTGAAGGTATGCATGGCCAAAAAAGGTTGAGAACCACTGATCTAGAATATCTCTGCACCATTCTCCGCAACGCGTCCTACTTCTTCGAGAAGTGTCTCTACCCACCTTAGTTGGCTGAGTTATTCTTCCTTCCTTGTCTTTTGACCTGTTCGTGGTTGGCTGGATTGTTGCACCTAATTTGTTCGCGGCAAAGGGTAGCTAGGGTATGGTGTCCGCCTCGAGTGCTGGAGGTCCCGGGTTCAAGCCCCGGTGAAGACCGGGATTTTTTCACGTAGACTTCTAGTAATAAAATTTCCCCTGGTGCTCTGAGTAGTGAGATCGGACGCCCGTGTGTATTGTTGCGCACGTAAAAAATCCCTTGGCAGTTGGAAATCGAAAAAGAGTAGCCTAACGGCTCTGCCCGGGCAAAACTTCGAGTTAAAAATCTACCCAAAGTATTTCAGGATCCTCGCCGGTGTTACGGAGTTCGTGCACTGAGCTGAGATTCTCCGGACTCAGGCTTGAGTTAGGGGTAGAACGGAGTACTTATGGGTTACACCTGTGTGCTGTGATGTTGATCTGTCGACTAAACTAAACTAAACTAAACTAAACTAAAGGGTAGCTAGTTCAAGCCACCTCTCTTGAGTCGCCTCTTACAACACGTACGGTGGTTATAGTGTTGATGTTCTTTGCTTTGGTTATGGGCTCTGGTAGGACACGGGTGATAAATTGTTGCAATTGTTGTAGTATATTTAATTTCATTATTGCAATAAAATTAATGACTTTATTGTAGTGTAATTAAAGTCGCCATTGTAGCGTAATTAATGATATTATTATAGTATAATGAATGGTTCCATTGTAGTGTAATTAATGGCGTTATTGTAGCGTAATTAATAATATTACTATAGTATAATGAATTACATTATTCTATTGTAATTAATTATATTATTATAGCATAATGAATGGCTTTATTCTAGTGTCATTAATTTTATTATCATAGTATAATTAATGACGTTATTGTGGTGTAATTAACTATATTTTTATAGTGAAATTAATAGAGTTATTGTAGAGTAATTAATTATATTATTGTATATTGAATGGCATTATTCTAGTGTACTTAGTGATATTATTGTAATATAATGAATTACGTTATTGTAGTGCAATTAATTATATGTGGTGGTGGTGGCGGCGGCGGCGGCGGTGGCGGCGGCGGCTATGGCTATGGCTATGGCTATGGCTATGGCTATATTTTTATAGTGAAATGAATAGCGTCATTGTAGAGTAATTAATTATATTATTAGACCATAATGAAGTGAAGCGAACATTCGATGGGCGTTAAACATCGTTACTACATAAACTTACTATAATGTAATGTAATTAATTATATTATTATAGTTTAATGAATGTCGTTATTGTAGTGTAATTAATTATATTATTAGAGTATATTGAATTGTATTATTGTAATGTAATTAATGATATTATTATGGTTTAATAAATGACGTTATTGTAATGCAATTAATTATTTTATTATAGTATAATTAATAGCATTATTGTAGTGTATTTATTAGCATTACTGTAATATAATTATTTGTAATATTGTAGTAAAAGTAATGGTGTTATTGTGGTATAATTCAAGGCATTGTTGTAGCATAATTAATGGCATTATCGTAGTGTTCATATTGACATTATTATAGTATAATTAGTGACAATATTGTAGTTTAATTAATGATGCTACTTTAGTCAGGGTAATGATGTTATTATCGTGTAATTAATTGTATTATTGTTGTACTTTTGCGCGTTACATTGTAGCTTCCGTGTTTCTGTGTAAATGTAATAAACCTGCTATTAGTTAGAATTATAGGCGCACCGTTTTAATATATTTATTTTAAATTAAATTAAAGAGCATAATTTCGAAAGATACACAAACAGTAAACATCTATCAAATAGAATGGGTTGTATTCAACATATCCGATGGTAATATATAAATATAGCAGTAAAAATGAAATATTTTAAAGTTGTTAAGTAATCCTGCAGCATGCATTTTTTCTTCATTCGATGTTACACATTCAACGAAGTATTTTCCGTGAAATTAATTATCGATTATCACGTAAATATGTATCATTCACACTAATTTTATTAAATATTCGGTTAATTTAACATTTAGTAAGCTTATCACGGACATCAGAAACTGACAGTCGTCATTTTTTTTTTTTTCACATCACGAGAAGAGAACAATTGGAACATGTAACAACTGGAAACAATGTGTGGAAAAAGAGATAAATGAAGACAACGAGATGCGATTCTCGACAGCCTTTTGTCGTGGCACGAAAAGTTGTCATGACACGAATTGATATTTATATTTTGAGATCGCAAGGAATGGAAAGGCATGCTCGCCCACGTGAATCGGCAAATCACTTGATGATGGTGATGATGATGATGATGGTGGTGGTGGTGGTGGTGGTGGCAGCGGCGGCGGCGGCGGCGGCGGCGGCGGCGGCGGCGGCGGCGGCGGTGGTGGTGGTGGTGGTGGTGGTGGTGGTGGTGGTGGTGGTGGTGGTGGTGGTGGTGGTGGTGGTGGTGGTGGTGGCGGCGGCGGCGGCGGCGGCGGCGGCGGCGGCGGCGGCGGCGGCGGCGGCGGTGGTGGTGGTGGTGGTGGTGGTGGTGGTGGTGGTGGTGGTGGTGGTGGTGGTGGTGGTGACGGTTGTTGTTATGAGAATGATTATAGTAAATGTAAAAGTCGTCTTAAGGCGGATATTGTGATGTGGTAGGCATTGACATGTAATATTAGTCGTAGCATAATGAGTTGGGGTGACTAGTTCCCTTCAACGCCACCGTTCCTTCACAGACGTTTGTTCAGAAAATTCGGAACTCAACCTGGTCACTACTCCATGTTATGTTTCCTGAATTTACAAGCAACACAAAGTTACCCGCGTTACTACAGTACGGTAACCCGCATTAATACAATAACAATTTTTTTTAATTTATTTTATTTACAGTCAACACTAAGTAACCCGCACTACCACAATAATGTTTCCTGTATTTACAAGCACCACTAAGTAATCCGCGTTAATGCAGTAACCGCATTACTACAATATTGTCACGCTCCTCATCTAATCCAGGGAGCAGACAGATGGAGCAACGACTTATACTTTGGGTTACAACGAGTTGCCAGTCTCAACCATTCCATTATTGCTTTGGCCACAGAAATTCCTAGCAAGTAAGTCGAGGTGTTTATGTCTGCTTCTGTCTATCTGTCTGGGGGCATATTCATGCACACGTATGTATTCGAGTGAGTTAAAGAATGAGCGATATACTACATATGGGCGTTACTCAGTAAATAGGTATGGTTCTAGTGAATGAAGTCGACGCTGTGTGGGTTCGATTCCGGGCTACGTCTTTCGGTTTACGATTGCATTTTCTCGGAGACTCCTGGCAGGTCGTCGCCGGAGCTACGGAGTTCGTGCTTTCTGCGATGCTTTCTGCAGGTCGCCCTGCGGAAAGAGACCGAGACATGTGGGATAAAACTCAGGGCAATGAAGTCGATCCTCTCGACTTTTAAGACTTTTTTTAAGACGGTGTTACGAAAGAGTTGCAAACGCGATTCGCAATCTCGCATGCCCCAGCTGCGGACGATTTGGAAGTAGACCGCCCGCATAAACCAATGGCAAACAACTGAACGTAAAGCTTGCTTAGTAAATTACAAACGGCCAAACAATACCTCGTTCAGCCTGCTTTCTCGGCCAGGGTTATAAATAAGGTGATTCATAGTGCGGTTTTCAAATATTTGTTCGAAAGTCAGCATGGCTGATGGATAAAAGCGCTTACTCTGAAACTTCCGGTGTGCTGATGCCAAGATGGAGGCTTCAACATCTGCATCTATCAGTTGAACTAAAATATTGACTTCTCGTCCTTGACTTGGGGACGTCAATTACAAGTACCCCCGAAGTCGTAGTGGGTTCGCGAGGGGCACTGGTAATAGAACAAGCTAAATCACACGCAGAAGTCAATCCAGTTCATTAGAAGTATTAGCAGGTGTATGGACTACGTTTGAGTTCAAAGCGAGCGTACGCAACATATAAATATATTCCTTCTCTTTCATTGAACGTTCTTTGTTGCGGCAGATATTTTATGCCTGTGACGTCGACTGGGGGTTTGGCCTGTGTGTCTATATTTGCGCTGTTTTCTCGTTATGTTTCCGCCCTTCAGTAATGATTCATTGCTCGTCTGTTTCTAGCGGGTGTAGTCCGTAGAAGGACTCATTCTTTGCATTCGTTTCTTTGCTTTTAGCATCATTATGTGTCATACCGATGAGCGTATGCGGTCATGTTTAGCCATCTCACACGATCACCATAATCGTGGATCAGCTCTGTGTTCTCATCTCGACCGTGCCACGTGGCTAAACCATCCAGATATTTACTTCTCTGCCTGCCCCTTGTTCTTTTCCCCTCAGTCGTGCCATTTGTCACCAAGTTCTCTTATTTATTTCTTCTCATAACATGTCCTCAAAATTGTGACTGTCCACGTCTAATTTCTATAATCAGTTTACGGTTTTGATTTGCTTCTTGTAGGATTTGCTCATTGGGTTTTCTGTCTGTCTATGGTATTCTTTGCATTCTCCTCAGAAACGACATCTCCACTACCAATACATGTTTTTCAGCCTGTCGGCTCATTGCCCACATCTCACATCCATGCAAAGTAAGGTTGTATGTAGCACTTCAACACTCTTTTTCTCATTGCACTTGACATCTTTTTATTGGTCAGTATGTTTTCCATCTTACAAAAGGCAACCTTTGCCATTACGTAAAGAGACACAATAGTGCTGGTTTGGATTTTTGAAGCAGGCGCCATGTTTTAAATAGCACTCCTCCTTCTCTCTCCCCACTGACTTTTCCTGCCATCCCCTGGTAGTCGGATACGCAATTGCCTCCCTCATTAAGGTAGGTCGTGAAACTGTCAGAGTGATGCCAGTCTGGGAGTCATCGCGGCCAAGTCCTGATATTTCACTTCCCACGAAGTGAGTCTTTGCAGTGTCAGTCTTCAGCTGTGCGATATGTTTTGAATGGCGGTATAAATAGTAAGTTTATGTAGTAACGATGTAAACGTCAGTCGAATGTTCACTTCCTGTTTGCGCCTTTTAAAAAATTAGTTGCATATCCTTTACGGGACATCGTATTTCTATCAGTTTAGTTAGTTTAGTTTAGTTTAGTCGACGGATCAACATCACGGCACACGGGTGCAACCCGTAAGTGCTCCGTTCTCCTCCTAACTCAAACCTGAGTCTGGAGAAACTCAGCTCAATGCACGAACTCCGTAGCACCGGCGAGGATCCTGAAATACTTTTGGTAGATTTTTAACTCGAAATTTTGCCCGGGCAGCGCCGTTAGGCTACTCTTTTTCGATTTCCAACTGAAAAGGGATTTTTTACGTGCGCAACAATACACACGGGCGTCCGATCTCACTACCCAGAGACCAGGGGGAATTTTTACTAGAAGTCCACGTGGAAAAAAATCTCTGTCCTCACCGGGGCTTGAAACCGGGACCTCCAGCACTCGAGGCGGACACCACACCTCGAGACCACGCAGCCCCCCCCCCCCCCCCCCCCCCCATGAAATTTCTATCAGATAACGTCTAACGTCCATGTCAATTTCAATGATTGACCTTCCGGGTTGGCTTATAGCCTTGACCTGTCCAATCAGCACATCTAGGCAGGCAGTCAAGCGCCATATAACGACCTGGCTAATCAAGATATCTACGAGTGCAGCCGGGCGCCGCATAACCATTTTTCGGTTGACGACGGATTACATATACCGCGATGGTGACATATTGGAAGCAGATGAATACTTGCTATCGCCACTTATGTCGTGGCCATAGTAGCGGCTTCCTAACTCTTTGTATGATAATTCTTAGCAGAATCTTTTTGATGTGGCTCATTACACTAATTGTTCGATATTGATCACATTCCAAGGCTCCTGATTTCTTCGGGATTGCAATAAATATAGAACTACATAATTCAGGAGGTATATCTCCAGTATCATATTTTGTGTTCAGCAGTCTGGCGACTGCCATCGGATGATTATTCGTCTGAAGCAATTTTCAGTATCTGTCATGGGCTTATATAAGTCCCTCCCCCCCCCCCCCATGTAACCCTCTTTAATATGGTATATAATGCATCATGTCTGGTACCATATTAACAACTGATAAGTCATAACTGTGACTCACTCACACTTCCGATTTCAAGCAATGCATATGTGTTTGGTCTAAACCTTTTTGAATATGTTAATCACGCGTAAATGGCGATGCGGATGTAGCCAGCCTCCTGTCCTGCCAGTCGTATATAAGGATAACACATACGTTCTGTGGGCATTGAATTCAAGTATGTTAAGATTGAAACGCCTGAAATCTGTGGAGGAAATATTATCAGAGGAAAGCTAATCCCAGCCAATCCGTCGATACTCTGCTGAGTTACGACATGGTTATATCTAAATATGGCTCCCCGTAGATGTGAAGTTCCAGTACTAGCTTGCATACCCCGTTTGTTTCTGGGCTTGGAGGGAATATGAGATCTGCAACACAGCCCTCGCGGTAATGGTAAATCGGCACCCGACCGGGAGAACAGTCTCTATACCCACTTCACTCCCATAGGTGCAGGCCAATTTCTGAACTCATCCCCCCTTAATAACATTACCTGGGAGTTAGAGTTAAAACTCATTTTTCAAGAGGAGTCGGGTAGAGTCAAGAACCGACATCACATCACTCAGGACATTCCGATACGTGCTCCTGCAACGGCCAGCGAAAACTACAGATACTAATGGTACTCCACAGGCACCTTGCCGCCTTGAAAGATGATAGTTATTGTGCTTTTAAAAGGGCATTATAATCTCCCCATAGCATAAAGCCTGGGCTGAATTTAGATACCATGTGTTGCCCATGCAGCCTGATCCCTCTCGACCTGTCTTTAAAAAAAAGTCTTAAAAGTCGAGAGGATCGACTTCATTGCACCGGGTTTTATTCCATATGGCTCGGTCTCTTTCCGCTGGGCGTTCTGTCGAAAGCGTCGCACAAAGTATGAACCCCGTAGCTCCAGCAACGACCCCCATGAGTCTCAGAGAAAAATACTTTCGTGAACCAAAAGACGTAGCTCAGAATCGAACCCACAACGTTTGGAGGGCGAGACAGATGGCTTGACCACTTCGCCACGGAGACTCCCTCTCTAGGCCTGCCTAGTTTGCTTTAGAGGAAAGGTAAAACTAATACAGCTGGAATCAGACAAGCCGCTAAAGCTGCCGGATCAGCAAATCAATGCTTTAACTGTCCGCCTATCGTAGTTTCCTTCCTAGACCAGTTGCCGGCCAAGGCTTAGGGTCTGATCTGCCCTGCCATGACATTTAGTCTGTAGGATGCATTTTCTCGCACTAGGATAAGGCTAGTACGCTCCCAATTACGCTTCTCCGCCCGAAGCCGTTGGCACAATGTGAGGTGTTGGGTGCGGTAAGCGCCGCCCAACATTCGGCGCTAACAGTAAGCAGGTAGTACCGTCTACTGTCATACGGTAGTTCAGTCATATCTGACCTAAGAACTGACTAAAACTGTACCAGTAGCAATCTGACCATTCCCCGAAGTCCCGAGTGTCGGTCACATCCCCTGGCCACTCCCCGCAGCACCATTCTGTCCGGGCCGTGATGATCTACCAGTTCATCTGCACTATACACACCATTCCAAAAGGTCCTGACCACGTTTGCCTTATCGAGCACCAATACCTCATCAGGGGGGGGGGGGGGGGGGGAAGAGAGAAGCCCAGTCAATCTGCCCGCCTGCTCGTTTCTGTGTCCTTCGCCTTGTGTAAGTACACTCTATGTCCTTCGCCTTGTGTAAGTACACTCTATATCCTTCGCCTTGTTAAGAACACTCTATGTCCTTCGCCTTGTTAAGAACACTCTATGTTCTTCGCCTTGTGTAAGTACACTCTATGTCCTTCGCCTTGTTAAGAACACTCTATGTCCTTCGCCTTGTGTAAGTACACTCTATGTCCTTCGCCTTGTTAAGAACACTCTATGTCCTTTGCCTTGTTAAGAACACTCTATGTCCTTCGCCTTGTTAAGAACACTCTATGTCCTTCGCCTTGTGTAAGTACACTCTATATCCTTCGCCTTGTGTAAGTACACTCTATTTCCTTCGCCTTGTGTAAGTACACTCTGTCCTTCGCCTTGTTAAGAACACTCTATGTCCTTCGCCTTGTGTAAGTACACTCTATGTCCTTCGCCTTGTGTAAGTACACTATGTCCTTCGCCTTGTTAAGAACACTCTATGTCCTTCGCCTTGTGTAAGTACACTCTATGTCCTTCGCCTTGTTAAGAACACTCTATGTCCTTCGCCTTGTGTAAGTACACTCTATGTCCTTCGCCTTGTGTAAGTACACTCTATGTCCTTCGCCTTGTGTAAGTACACTCTATGTCCTTCGCCTTGTTAAGAACACTCTATGTCCTTCACCTTGTGTAAGTACACTCTATGTCCTTCGCCTTGTGTAAGTATACTCTATGTCCTTCGCCTTGTGTAAGTACACTCTATGTCCTTCGCCTTGTTAAGAACACTCTATGTCCTTCGCCTTGTGTAAGTACACTCTATGTCCTTCGCCTTGTGTAAGTACACTCTATGTCCTTCGCCTTGTGTAAGTACACTCTATGTCCTTCGCCTTGTTAAGAACACTCTATGTCCTTCGCCTTGTTAAGAACACTCTATGTCCTTCGCCTTGTTAAGAACACTCTATGTCCTTCGCCTTGTGTAAGTACACTCTATGTCCTTCGCCTTGTGTAAGAACACTCTATGTCCTTCGCCTTGTGTAAGTACACTCTATGTCCTTCGCCTTGTGTAAGAACACTCTATGTCCTTCGCCTTGTGTAAGTACACTCTATGTCCTTCGCCTTGTGTAAGTACACACTATGTCCTTCGCCTTGAGTAAGTATACTCTATGTTCTTTGCCTTGCTAAGTACACTCTATGTCCTTCGCCTTGTGTAAGTGCACTCTATGTCCTTCGCCTTGTGTAAGTACACTCTATGACCATCGCCTTGTGTAAGTACACTCTGTAACCATCGCCCAACCACCCATTGCTTAGAAGCCATCCTCTGTCGTTAAGCGAAATGTTTTTATCTCATGTGTGCAAACTCTACAGCTGTCTGTGTGTTTGTACGGGATCGTTTTCGTTACACGCGGATAACTCCATAAGTGCTTCAGTCACCCTCCATGGATCACACAAGGGGAATCAGTAAAGTAGAGAATTCTAATATGTATGTACCAGAATCACAAATCCCATAAATATTCTGTTATGGGCATGATCTCAACTTTGACATTTTAGCCTGGACGTTTCTCAGTTCGACCTATTGTTTTTGTCACCAGGTCGTGACGCTTTATCTTCTAAATAATTATCAATTTAGTCCAGGTCGAGCAAGCCTAAAATGTGTACCAGGAAATGTTCTGGAAAGTAAAAGCGGGAGGTATGATACTGATCATATCACCTACAGAGAGTCGATGGGTCTATGTACGTTTTGCTCTAACACGATATAGGGTGTATTTTTACTGACGGTGCAGTTTTGAAAATATTGCCGTTCCAAGTTTTGTATTTACCTTTTATGTTGCACGAACTCCACAGAGGATGAATACAAAACTAGGAACGACAATATTTTCAAAATGCCTACAGTCGTTAAAAATACACCCTATATGATCAATGCGTCTTAAAGCATGTAAAGACGGACCTTTACTTTTTAATTATTTAATAATAACCAAAAAATGTTTCTTGAACGCCAAGAGGATTGACTTATTGCACAGGGTATGACTAAATCTCTTCCGTCGGGGCGTTCAGTCGAAAGCGTTGCACAAAGCACGGAACTCCGTAGCTCCAGCGACGACCCCCAGGAGTCTCCGAAAACATTGCATGCGTGAACCGAACGACGAAGGCCTGCGTCGAACCCACAACCTTCGTAGCGCAAGGCATGCGACGTAACCACTTCGCCACGGATACTCCCTTTTAACACAATACGACAGAGCCTTGCACAATAACATCAATAGTGGCAACAACAAGAAGATCACCAAGATCATCACCAACAACAACAACATTAGCAACAAAAACAACAATATCAACAACAATAAACGCAACAAACACTGTAAAGTGGTGTTAACCTCTATATCCTGTAGTTGTAGAATAACGACGCCAAAATAAGATATCTTTTATCCGCATCCTGTTACATCAAACGATACAAACCCTCTTGTCGGATGCTCATGCTTGCCTTGACACTTCCTTCTTAAACTTGAGTGATCATATAGACTGTTCTTCAAACTTTATCAGTCATTTCCTCTGCAGCTTGTTTCCCGTTCTCTTATCGGTCCTTCATTAACTTGATCTTATACTGTCAGCGAATTCCTTAACATTGACACTGTAGGATCCGCCAAATTTCATACGCGGGGGATTCAGGTGAAAAACTTAAAAGTGTGATAGAATTTACAATAACCATGCCATTGTCTTGTAACCTGTCAAATTGTAGAGCGCTTAGCACGTTATATCATGGGGCAGACGAGCACGGTGTCGTTATAAGAAGTTTAAAGATGGGCGCCCAACTTTTGACATGTACCAAAGAGGAGCAGCTTTCCGTTATCCGTTTTTTTTTTTTTTAAATCAGTGAAGGGGTGAAACCTATAGAAATTCATCGGTGAATGAAGATCCAGTATGGGGATGCATGCCTGTCAGTCCAGCAAGTGGATGGGTGGAGTAGGCAGTTTCAGAACGGCGTGACTTCTGTGGAAAAGTACAGCAGGTGGTGCATGAGTGGTTACACACGCAACCAAGAGAATTTGTTTCTACCGGAATCCAAGCACTTTATCAGCTCTCCGGGACTTGAATTGAACGCAGTGGTGACTACACTGAAAAATTATACTTTTTTTCAGAATATATTCACCAAATCAAAAATAAATAAACATTGTAGGTTTTCATTTTAAACCCCCTAGTATTAAGTCTCAACTCTAGGATCTGGGCTGTTGACATTGAATTACCTAGCATGTATGGGGGATTTTAATCTCCGACAACCTGTTTAAGGTCAATAAACTCCAAGTCAGTGCCCAGAGGAAAGGTCTTGAGAGAGTTTAAAGGGAGTTTAATGGCGAGAAAATCAACTTCATTGCACCGGGTTTTATCCCATAAGCATACAAAAAGAAGAAAGGATAAGAAGAAGCATAACGAAGAGGAGGGTGAGGAAAAGAAAGAAGAAGAAGCAGATGATGATGGTGATGATGATGATGATGATGATGATGATGATGATGATGATGATGATGATGATGATGATGATGATGAAGGGGGAGGAAGAGGAGGAGGAGGAGAAGAAGAAGAATAAGAAGAAGAAGAAGAAGAAGAAGAAGAAGAAGAAGAAGAAGAAGAAGAAGAAGAAGAAGAAGAAGAAGAAGAAGAAGAAGAAGAAGAGGAGAAGGAGGAGGAGGAGGTAGCAGCAACATCAGCAGCAAGAAGAAGAGGAGAAGGAGCACAACACAAGAAAAAGAAGAAGGGGCAGAATGGATAATAACGCTCACTTTTTAAACTTCCGCTGCGCTGATGCCGAGAAAGCGGGTTGAACCCCTACACCGGTCAGTAGAACTAAAATGTCAACTTCTCGCCCTGGATTTGGGGACGTAAATTGGAAGTACCTCAGAAGTCGGAGTGAAGTCGTCTGATGGCGAGGGACATTGGCAATAGAGAGAAGCTCATCCACACCCAAAAGTCAGTCCAGTGCACTCGAAGTGGTAGCACGTGTATGGACTACACTTATGTTCAAAGCGAGTGAACAAAAAACAAACACCAAAAAAGCCACCTTGCTCAACGCCCACCTCTCTTTTCTACTGGAAATAATCTCAGTCCTTCGCCAGCTCTCCTGCTTCATGCATTTTCAAGCCCATGGTGTCTTTTCTGTCCTGAGATCACCGTCGTTATGGCTGTACTTCCAGGAACCACATCTTCTAAGCCACTGAGAAGTTTAATATAGTCAAAGTATAGAGTGTATTTTTAAATGACTGTGCAGTATTTTAAAATATTGCCGGTCCAAGTTTTGTATTCACCTTCTTTAAAGTTCATGCAACATAATAGGCAAATACAAAACTTGGACCGGCAATATTTGCAAACACTGCACATTCATTAAAAATACACCCTGTATTTCAGCTTCTGAAACAGGGTGCTGTTTATGAACCAGTTTTCTTCTCCGTTCAAATCTTGCCAAATGTCAGTATTTTCTTGTACTTTAACTGATTCAGTGTCAAACAAAACGTACGTTTGGACATAACATGGTACGCACTCAGATAAACTAGTATTGTAAAGGTAATTTCCGTTCACTCAATCAATCATGTGCCATGCCGGAAAGCGTGGGCGGTCATGACTCGCCATTTCACTCGATCACCAGAGTCGTGGATCAGCTCAGTGTTCCTGTCTCGTCCATGCCATGTGGCCAAGCCATCCAGGTATTTTCCTCTCCGTCTTCCTCTTGGTCTGTTCCCTTCGATCTTGCCAGTTGTCACTAAGTTCTCCAATCCATTTCTTCTCATAACATGTCCAAAAAATTTTGACTGTCTACGTCTAATTTCTCTAATCAATTTACGATTTTCATTTGTCTCCTGTAATACTAAAGAAAACTAAAGCAACAAAAAATACTTCACTGGGAATCTGAAGAAGGTAATCTGATCAACATAAAAAATAGAAAAAAGCCTGATCTTAGTTTTTGTGTTGCTCAGTCATGCAACTTGCTTCTTCAGATTCCTTATTGCATTTTAGTGTTCAGACAGTCTTACACGCTGAAACGTAGTATATTTTGACATTGTGAAAATCAACGCAAAGCAGCCTACTCCTAAACTGCCCATAGCTTACTTCAAACCTGGTAAATGGGATTATTATTTCTCTAACCAATCTACGAGTTTCATTTGTCTCCTGTAGTACTTGGTCATTGGTTTTTCTATCTGTCCATGGTATTCTTTGCATTTTCCTCAGAAACCCCATTTCTGCAGCCATCAGATGTTTTTCAGCTTGACTGCACATTGTCCAAGTTTCATATCCATACAAAAGAACAGGCTCTATGGATGTGAAATTTCTGTTCACTGACGCTTAAATTCCATAAGATACCATGAAATAAAACAAATAAGACGATGTATGGCGATATATCGTCCTTCTGTCCACATGGGAGGTCACATGTGGCGATGATATATTATCCTTCGGCGCTGGATCAGTTAACCACGATATTCTAGGTGTTTTGCTGCAACATTTACGTACAAAAGCCTCTAGATTCTTCTTTGGTGTTTGGGAAATGGTCACTGCCACATGTTGCGATAGAAAAGTTGCATGTTTTCAACATGTTTACTTTTTCTTTATTCTTCTTCTTCTTCTTCTTCTTCTTCTTCTTCTTCTTCTTCTTCTTCTTCTTCTTCTTCTTCTTCTTCTTCTTCTTCTTCTTCTTCTTCTTCTTCTTCTTCTTCTTCTTCTTCTTCTTCTTCTTCTTCTTCTTCTTCTTTCGTTCGCCTGAAATATATCTATAACTGCAATGTTGTCTCTTGTATGAATCTAACAGTCTTTTTTAGTTCACTCAGCTGTCCATAGAGTGTATCTTCCACTGTCGTCTCTCTAGGCCAGAAGGTTCGCCTGGATATGTTGTAATTTGAGCAGTCCTAGAGTATGTGCTCTGCTGTCTGTGACGCCAATCCACATGTGCACATGGCTGTTTCACCAATCTTGAATTTTGCATACATGTGGTGGCGTAATCTATTGTGTCCTGTTCTGAGGCGCAGAATAATGACCTGTTCTGGTCTGTCCATAACGTGGTAGTCATATTGAATAGGGTTTGGTGGCCTTCTGACTGATTTTTTGTTCAGAAAGCAGTTTCAAGCCACTGAACTTTACATTTCATAGAAAACCATGACGGGGTTGATCACAACGTCCTTCAAATGATATGCAACATTTTTAAACTGCTCTGGGGTTGAACTGATCTCTTGAAACTATATCCCACATAGTTTTCGGAATTGTCTGAGACGAGAAGATGTCGAGGAAGGGAACTGGCCACACCACCTGATGTTGTAACCTAGAATATGTGAGGGCATCACATTTAAGGACTCTCCTTGAATATCAAGAAAACGGTAACAATGGTGATATCAAAGGAAAATGGTGACACCAAAATGTGATATAGAAACAGAAGGGACAATTCTTAACCAAGTGGATAATTTTAAATACCTAGGGGCATTTACCTATTTATACATCATTAACTCGAAGTTACCACAGTGCTGACTGTGATACAGATCATTCTTTGGTTGTTGCAAGGGTTAGACTGAGACCAAAGAGAATCTACACAGCTAAACACAAGTCTAGCCCCAGGATTAATATTATTAACACTCACGATCCTGGAAAGTGCTTTGAATTTCAACAGCAACTTGAAGACGCTTTCAATGATACATCAGAAAATTGTATAGTAAATGATAAATGGAGTAAACTTAAGGAAACTATTTATAAAACAGCGGTAGGGGTTTACGGCATTGTGGATCATAAGAGGCAGGACTGGTTTGCGGCAAACAGCCAGATACTGCAGCCCTTGATTGATAAAAAGAAGATAGCTCTCTTAAGAAACAAGGAAAGACCAACGCGTAACACTCTGAGTGAGCTGAAGCAAGCGAGGAAGGATGTACAAAAGGCTGCCAGGCAGTGTGCGAATGACTATTGGATCAAGTTATGTGAGTCCATTCAAATCGCAAGTGATAAGGGAAACATCAGAAGCATGTATGAAGGGATAAAGAAAGCCTGTGGTCTAATGATCAAAATAAGCGCACCGCTGAAAACCTTGACTGGAGAAATCATCACTGATAAGAAACAGCAGATGGATAGATGGGTCGAGCACTATTTAGAGCTTTACTCAAGTGAGACCAAGCTAGCGGATGATGCCCTCAACGCCATAGAGGCCCTACCAACTCTTGACCACCTGGACACACTTCCCACTATAACAGAAGTTAAGTGTGCTATAAATGAGCTTGCATCTGGCAAGGCTCCAGGTAAGGTTGGGATTCCAATAGAGGTAATCAGGAGTGGGCAAGACACACTCGCTCTACAGATCCACCAGCTAATAGAGCTCTGCTGGCGAGAAGGACAAGTCCCACAGGATGTCAAAGATTCAAACATCATAACGCTGTACAAGAACAAGGGAGATCGGAGCGACTGTAACAACTATAGGAGTATCTCACTTCTGTGTATTGTTGGGAAAGTATTTGCCAGAATTGTCCTGCGCAGACTTCAAGTCCTGGGAGATCAAGTCTACCCCGAATCACAGTGCGGCTTCCGTCAGAACCGGTCTACCATTGATATGATATTCTCATTGCGACAGATGCAAGAAAAATGCCGGGAACAAAATCAGCCACTGTTTATTGCCTTCATCAACCTCACAAAGGCATTAGATTTGGTCAGTCGTGAGGGTCTGTTCAAAGCACTAAAGAAGATTGGCTGCCCACCAACTCTTCTGTCCATTGTGGAATCGTTCCACACAGGCATGAAGGGTATAATCAGAAGAGTTTGAAATCAAGAGTGGAGTTAAGCAAGGTTGTGTACTAACCCCCACCCTCTTTGGGATATACTTTTCACTTCTACTGAAATATGCCTTTCGTGATCAGGATGACGGTATATACATTCACTCACGCTCAGATGGTGGCCTCTATAATGCTCAGAGATTGAAGGCCAAGACCAAAATTAGCAGGGTACTAATCAGAGAGTTGCTTTTTGCGGATGATGCTGCGATTACGACCCACTCTGAGGAAGAATTACAACAGCTACTATCTGCATTCTCCAATGCTTGTTCTGAATTTGGTTTAACAATTAACAAAAAGAAGACACAGATTATGTCACAAGGTGCTCATGGTGTACCATCAATCTTTATTGACGACGCCGAACTGGAGATAGTAGACCATTTTACATATCTAGGATCAGAGGTAAATAGCAAATTATCCCTCGATCAGGAAATCAACATCAGGATTGGCAAGGCAGCAACAACAATGAACATGTTAGCAAAAAGAGTCTGGGAGAACAGGAAGCTTACTGCCAAAACAAAAGTCCTCGTCTACCAAGCCTGTGTCCTTAGTACTCTTCTTTATGGCAGTGAAACCTGGACAACTTACTCACGCCAAGAGAAACGTTTAAACAGCTTTCATATGCGGTGTCTGCGAAGAATACTTGGTATTAAGTGGCAAGACAAAATCACAAATACTGAAGTATTGGAAAGATCAGGTTGTGTGACGGTGTATTCCATGCTCAGTCTTCGTAGACTTAGATGGATAGGACACGTTAGGAGGATGGATGATGGTAGAATACTAAAGGACATCTTTTTTGGTGAATTACAGATGGGTAGGAGATCTCAGGGTCGGCCTCTACTACGATACAAAGATATGTGTAAGCGGGACATGATTGATACAGGCATTGATAATGCACATTGGGAGCACGTCGCCGCTGAACGTGTTGCATGGAGGGCAACTATCAGAAATGGAATAAAGACACAGGAGAAAATGATTGCAGATAAAGCACACACAGAGCGTGAGAGACGTAAGATGGTGCAAAATGGTGGAAATGACTATGTTTTCACATGCACCTACTGTGAGCAAACATTTGCAGCAAGAATTGGCCTTACCAGCCACACTCGCCACCGCCATGGATCGTAGTTATTAAGCCTTTTTGAATCGCAATGTACCAAACTATCGTCTGTCAAGAAGGAAAGGTGCCAATGAGGGGCATTTATAACATCAGATGGAATATGTTCAACAATTGTTGGACATTGTAATAACGGAGAGTACAAAGAAAGGACTCTCCTTGAATATCAAGAAAACAGTAACAATGGTGATATCAAAGAAAATGGTGACACCAAAATGTGATATAGAAATAGAAGGGACAATTCCTAACCAAGTGGATAATTTTAAATACCTAGTGGCATTTATAACGTCAGATGGAAGATTTACAACAATCGTACGCCAACTGCAGTATTTGCCTGGAACAGCCTTTACATTTTCATAAATGACAACGGTAATGGACCCGATTAATTCCCTTTTACATGTCACATCCCTCTTTCAATGATTTCGTTGTGAATGGCATTTTCTTGATATTTGCGCCAGGTTGCCAGTTACAGATGAGTTACTGAAGCCGCTGCTGGAAGGACTCACTATCAGCGAAGCTCTGTCCCAAAAAAGATTGTTCATTTGTGATCTGCAAATACTGGAAGGTCTTCCTGTCAGAGACAATTTTATTGTGAGTATTTTGTCACAATCTGTTGTTACTGTGTTTTGGCTCGTGTACTATTTGATGTTTTTCCCTTTATGCCATGAATATAATATTATCATATGGTATATTAATATATTTGCAAATGTGAAGGAAAACACACGGTGTACCTTTTAAATACACACTGTTTTGTACGAAATAAACGGAGGTTTTTTTGTTTTTTTTTTTTAATACGGGCCACCAAGGAAGCACATGCAATAAATGGGTGTGTACATGCACCATAATGCACCGTGACATTAAAAACACAAATTTGGTAGAAAGGAACTCGGACATATGACTGGGTCTCCGTGGCCAAGTGGTCTTGCCACCTGCTTCGCGTTCCGAACGTCTTGAGCGTGTTTTCTAACTCAGTCATTCGGTTCTTGGGCGTGTTTTCTAACTCAGTCATTCGATTCACGTGTGCAACTTTCTTTCTGGAAACTTCAAGGGGGTCGATGCTGTAGCTACGGAGATCGACTTATTCGACTAGCCACACTGCAGAAAATGACCGGGCTATATGCGGTAAATCCGGTGCAATAAAGTCAAGTCAATCAATCAATCAATCAATCATGTGCCATGCCGGAAAGCGTGGGCGGTCATGACTCGCCATTTCACTCGATCACCAGAGTATAAACTTCTTTTAATTGTTAACGTATGATATGATGATGTACACTTAAAAATTATCAACTTCTTAAATCTTGAGTAAAATCGTTGTGATCGAATGAATAACAGAGCACGCATGAGCGACCTCCCAAGATTACCAGACTCCGATAAGGTCTATCTATGTTCTTGTATGCTTCTTGCCATCCGGGTATTAATCTCTTTGTTTACCTCTTACTCTTCTCACCACAAATTTGCTAGTTGTTACTAAGTTTTCAAGTGTATATCTTATCTCTTCGTATAATGTCCAAAAAGTATATACTGTTTGCATCTTATTTCTCGAATCAATTTATGCTTTTCATCTACTCAATAAAGGAGCTCATGTGTATATGAATGTTGTTGTATTCACGAATGTAAAGGTAAACACGCAGTGCATCTTGTAAATACACACAGTTTTGTATAGAAAGAGATATTTATAATTATACTATAATAATACTATCCTCGGGTTTTCTTAATGCATTTCCTATATAGTCCTAACATGTTTTGCTATCAGCGTGTCACTCTCTATCAAAAATATGTGTACTCACCGAAACAATGACGTAATTGTTGTTTTTTTTTGCATATCGTTTTACTTGACATCGCTGTCAACACCAGCATTTTACTGCTGTTGTTGATGTCTTGGCAAGCTTACGTTCAGTATCTGCTGCCAAATCGCGCGCAGTTGTGTTTCGGACGCAGGTAAGTGGGATTACGAACCGCGTCCGTAACCACTTCACCACGGAGCCCCGCATTAATCATCTCATCGCATCTAATCTCATCATGTTCCTCTTATATATACCTTGCGATGTCGAGGTAAAGTATAAACATCGGGGAGAGTGCCCATTTATGGGTTTCATGTATCGAGATTACCATGGACTCTGTTATTCTCTCTGTCCATCTTTTACATGGTCGGCCTTTTCTTCTGCACTCATTATATTTAATATTCTATTAGTATTCTCTGTAAAGCAAATTATTTACATGACAATTAATTGTTCATTTGTTTTGTATTCTTCAGCTGTGCAAGCCTATTGGGTTGTTCTTTTTAGACAACGCAAAACAGCTGAGGCCAATTGCCATTCAACTATTTCAGAATCCAGGCCCTGATAACCCTGTAAGTTATTCATGATTAACCCCTTTCTAATTTTAGGAAACTATCATATATTGACCTGTTACATGGTGGGTTTGATGGCAACGTCCTGCGAAGGGCATGCAACGGTTTTGACTACATGAAACCGGCGCTGGGGTTAGGGGTCGGTGAACATCAGTTTCACATTTTCCCATCGTATCGATCGAAAGTATTAAGTAGTCACTCAGAAAGTAAAAGCAAGAGTCTTGCCGTTGCAATCTGATTATTTGTCCGTCTTGCTGCAAGACGGACATATAATCAGATTGCAACGGGCGCCAAAATTAGTATTGGAACTCTTCACTGGCTGTTGAAGATGAAGGCTGAGCTCTTATGAGATTGCGCTGAGTGCAATGATGTCGGGTCTTAACTCCACACAACTCAGCTCCACTCGACGCAACTCCACTCAACTCAACTCCACGCCACACCAATTCAATTCTACTCAACTCAACGTATTGAGACGACTGTTCGAAATCAACCGCGGGCGATTTGGAAACAGAATTATTTGTGTTGATTTTTATGGTGTGAGCGTTTGCTGTTCAGAAATCAGTGGCAAACTACTAAACTGCATCATTGCCTATTAAATCACGAACAATCAACAAATGCTGAGTTTGATTTCAACATACTGGAAATGACATGCAACTAACTTTACTATATGAAGTAACCAATAAACATATGGCCATTTACTAGATATCAGATGAGTAAAAGAATTCAAAGTATTTGGTTGAAGTAAATGTCAATTTCAGGGTTATCTTGGGAGTCTCTGTGGTGAAGTGGTCAAGCCGTTTGACTCGTGCTCTGAAGGTTGTGGGTTCGATTCCGGGCCGCGTCCTTCGGTTTACGAGTTAAATGTTTCAGAGACTTCTGTGGGTCGTCTCTAACACGGAGTTCGCCCTTTGTGCGACGCTTTTCGCGCTGTGGAAAGAGACCGAGCCATATGGGATAACCCGGTGCAATGAAGTCGACCCTGTCGACTTTTAAGCGACTTTTTTTTCAATGTTATCTTACCTAACCTTTGAGTGTTTATGTGACCTGAAAAGCAACTCAACACGTGTGTGTCTGTTTTAAGCCTGTTCCCTCCTACCTGGTCACCCATTGGAATCTGCCATTATCTATGCTATTAACATATTCAGTGCGAAACAAAACGTAGATTTAGACAAACAGAAATGGATGGCGGAAAATGGGAAGTACTGGTGTGTCACAGTTATGACTTAAAAGTTGTTAATATGGTAGAAGACATGTTGTATTATTTATCAAATTAAAGGGGGTTGTCAAGGGAAAACTACTGTATTGATATTTTAATTATAGTTTGATTTATCATCCCGTGGCACTTAATTAGTTAACTGGCTTTGAAAAGTAGTCTTATGCAGAGGTGTATATAGGGCAAGAGAAGCAAAAATAAAGGATACACAATAATTAAAGAAATTATGTGGAAATGGAATGCTTAAACAGTTGGACCATAAATAATGATTTTAGCAACATCAAGTTCATTGAATATCAGTTTACATAGAGGATTGGAAGCTATGGGTTTGAGATCATTGATGAGAGTTGATCATCATTAACATAAGGGAGACAAACTGGTGATTATGAACAAATCAATCAAGGTGTTGGGTAGAATGAACAAATCCCTCAGGGTGTTAGGGAGAATGAACAAATCCCTCAAGGTGTTAAGGAGAATGGACAAATCCTTAAAGGTATTGGGGAGAATGACCAAATCGCTCAGGGTGTTAGGGAGAATGAAAAAATTCCTCAAGGTGTTGGGGGGAATGGACAACTTCCTTAAGGTCTTGGAGGGAATGAACAAATCCCTCAAGGTGTTGGGGGGAATTGACAAATCCCTCAGGGTGTTGGGGGGGAATGGACAAATCCTTCAAGGTGTTGGGGAGAATGAACAAATCCTTAAAGGCATTGGGGAGAATGGACAAATCCCTCAAGATATTGGGGAGAATGAACAAATCCCTCAAGGTGTTAGGAAATATGAACAAATCCCTCAAGGTGTTGGGGGAATTGACAAATACCTCAAGGTGCTGGGGGAATGGACAAATCCCTCAAGGTGTTGGGGAGAATGAACAAATCCTTAAAGGTGTTGGGGAGAATAGACAAATCCTTCAAGGTGTTGGGGGGATGGACAAATCTCTCCAGGTGTTGGGGAGAATGAACAAATCCCTCAAGGTGTTAGGAAGAATGAAAAAAAATCCCTCAAGGTTTTGGGGGGAATGGACAAATACTCAAGGTGTTGGGGAGAATGAACCAACCCTTAAAGGTGTTGGGGAGAATGGACAAATCCCTCAAGATGTTGGGGAGAATGAACAAATCCCTCAAGGTGTTGGGGAGAATGAACAAATCCCTCAAGATGTTGGGGAGAATGGACAAATCCCTCAAGGTGTTGGGGAGAATAGACAAATCCCTCAAGGTGTTGGGGAGAATGAACCAATCCGCCAAGGTGCTGGGGGGAATGGACAAATACCGCAAGGTGTTGGGGGGAATGGACAAATCCCTCAAGGTGTTGGGGAGAATGGACAACTATTGAACAATATTCAAACATTATGGGTTATCTTTGCTTGGTCATAGTATGAGAGACAGGGCTTTGCTGGTTGAAAAATGTGCAAGGATGTAATCCAGGGGAAAAGAAATAGAGCAGTGGTTCTCAACCTTTTTTGGCCCATTCCCCCCTTCACCATATTTTCAGAACGCCATCCCCCCCCCCCTTCCTTTAAAAAATTTGGCCCGTTCCCCCCTTCACCGTATTTTCAGAACGTCATTCCCCCCCCCCCCCCCCTTTCATATTTCCTATCAAAAAATCCTCCCACCCCTACACAGTATACGTAAAAATGGAAGGTAAATGTAATAGCATATACTAAAACAAGTCTAGACATCCACATAAAACATGATTTGTGGGTCTACTTACTTTATAAAATGAGGTTTAGAAGGACGAGACATACATAACTGTAAAGTATGAAGGGAAAAACTATGTCAAGTAATCGGTTCTTGTATTAACACGATCTTGAAATGGTCTTCATTCCCCCCCCCCCCCCCCTGGAATTCCCCACCGGTTGAGAACCACTGAAATAGAGGATGTCGTAGAAACAAACCACATTACACAGGCGGGCAAGAAACAACGATTTAACTCAGGCATGCTAGGACAGTGATATCACACAGACATGCCAGAAACAACCCCATGATATAAGCATGCTAGGATTATGATCAGTGTTGATAAAGCTAGCTTGTTTGTGCCATTGTTCAACTTATTCTGTGTTATATCCAAATTACTACTCTGTAATGTATTTAAACTTTGAGAAAGGTGAAGAGAGAGAGGTATGCTTCATTCCTAGTGGAAGCTTCATTTCAACAATCTCAAATAGAGAATATGTTGGATTTTATCCCCAGGACTTGCTGGTGTGGTTAGAAATGAACAGGCAGATAGATTGGCTGGGTACTCACCGCTCGGTGGAGTGTTGGTGCATAATAAGGCAGACGTTGTTGGGACCCTTTGGGATTGTGTGTATGTGCAGAAGAACTGATAAATTATCATGGTCTGGAGAGAATTGTGCTGCAGGGAGTGACTAGAGGATCTGGCCAACACACAGGATACCGAGGAAAGGCTAGACTGACACATAATCAGACCGCTACTGGTACCATTTATATTAGGATTCTTCACTGGCTGCTGAAGATGAGGACAGAGCTTGCATGAGAATGTCCCGAGTGTTGTAATATTGCTTCTTGACTCAACTCAACACAGCTAAATCCTTTCAGAGGA